>PVIA01008544.1:0-70501 GCA_004024845.1 Tonatia bakeri | reverse complement strand
TCTGGATGTATGGTAGTCAGACTTCCGTTCGGTTGATTTCTCTCTGTTTTGGTTGTTTCTTGTTTCTCAATTTTTGTTGTCCTTAGTTTTGGTTGTGCGAGGAGGCACAGTGCGACAACCTATGCCTCCATCTTGGCCAGAAGCCTGGACTCTCACTGTTCATATTTTTTATCTTCTTTTTTTTCTTAGGTAAGTTTCTTTAACATTCATATAGTAAGGGCTTGGTGATGATGAATTCCTTTAAGTTGACCTTATCTGGAAAGCACTTTATCTGCCCTTCTATTCTAAATGATAGCTTTGCTGGATAGAATCATCTTGGATGTAGATCCTTGACTTTCAGGACCTGGAATACTTCTTTCCAGTCCCTTCTTCCCTGTAAGGTTTCTTTTGAGAAATCAGCTGACAGTCTGATGAGAACTCCTTTGTAGGTAACTCTTTCTTTTCCTCTTGCTGCTTTTAAGATTGTCTCCTTATCTTTCATCTTGGGTAATGTAATTATGTTGTGCCTTGGTGTGTGCTTCTTTGGGACCAACTTTCTTTGGTACTCTGAGCTTCCTGGACTTCCTGGAAGTCCATTTCCTTTGCCAGATTGGGGAAGTTCTCCTTCATTATTTTTTTTCAATAAGTTTTCAATTTCTTGCTCTTCCTCTTCTCCTGACACCCCTATGATTCAGATGTTGTAACACTTAAAGTTGTCCCAGAGGTTCCTAAGCCTCTCCTCATTTGTTTTGTATTATTAATTCTTCATTGTGTTCTGATTGACTGTTTATTTCTTCCTTCTGGTCCAAATTGTTGATCTGAGTCCCAGTTTCCTTCCCATCACTGTTGGTTCCCTGTACATTTTCCTTTATTTCACTTTGCATAGCCTTCACTTTTTCCTCTATTTTTGCAACCATACTCAACCAATTCTGTGAGCATCCTGATTACTAGTGTTTTGAACTGTGAATCTGATAGGTTGACTATCTCTTTGTCACTTAGTTGTATTTTGTCTGGAGCTTTGATCTGTTCTTTCATTTGGGCTTTTTTTTTTTTTGGTCTAGGTACACTTGTTATGCAGTAACTGGCGGAGCCTTAGGTTTGCTAGGGCAGGGCAGGGCAACTCATGTTGCAGTGTTGTGATGCTGTGTGTGGGGGGGTGTCTGAGAGGGAACTATGCTGTTTGTTCAATTCCATCAGCTTTCAGTCATATCCACCACTACCCACAAGCAAATTGGGCCCTTCTGGTGCTGATTCCCAGGTTGGTGGGTTTATGTACATTCTAGGACCCTGTGGGTCTCTCTAACAAACTCTCCTATGAGGCTTGGAATTTTTCCTGCTGCCTCAACTCCCATAGGTTTTTTTAGTCAGAAGTTTTGAGGTTTCATTTCCCTGCGCTGAAACCCTGGGTTGTGTCATTTGTCTGGACTCCCAGTTGTTTCTCCTGGTTTATCTGCACAGAAATGTGGACCAACCAGTACACTAGCTGCCACCTCACTCAATCCACCAGCTGCCACCTTGCTGCAAGTCCTCTCTGCCTGGTTGCCTGTCTCCACCCCTCCTACCTGTCTGGATGAATGTTTCTTATTTAACTCCTTGGTTGCTGGACTTCCATAGAGTTTGATTTTCTGTCTGTTCTGGTTGTTTTTTTTGTTTTGTTTTGTTTTTAAATTGGTTGTTGTCCTTCTCTTGGTTGTGCAAGGAAGTACAGTGTGTCTACATATACCTCCATCTTAGCTGGAAGTTGGAAAATTTCTTTCACATCACTTCAGCTACCCTCAAACTTTGTTCCCAATTCCTCTACTTTTCATCAGTCCTTAAAATGACCACTGCAAACACCTTAGGTTTTCACAGAAAACTTTGACTTTAAGCCACAAACTTTAACCTGAATGAGTCAAAGCCAGGCTCGCTGCTTGATACGGAGAGTGTGGAGAAGACTGACAGTTCAATCCATACTGCAGTGCTGGCAGTCAAACCGTATACCCGAGTCCTTTTTCATTGTGTGCTCTTATTAAGTAGGGTTTATATATTTTTTAATCCTTATTTTTATTGAGGTGAAAGTCATAAAACATAAAATTACCCATATTAAAGTATACGGTTTAGTGACATTTAAGGCATTCACAATGTTGTCAATTGTCACTGCTATGTAGCTTCAAAACGTTTTCATCGCCCTGAAAACAAACACTGTATGTAACCACCAGTTTGTTTTGGTCTCTGTGGATTTACCTGTGCTGTATGTTTCATATAAATGGAAGCATATGATATGTGGCCTTTTGTGAGTGGCTTCTTTCATTTAGCATAATGTTTTCAAGGTTCACCTACATTATAGCATGTACTAATAGCATGTATAATTAATATTTCATTCCTTTTTATGGGTGAATCATATTCCATTTTAGGTATATACTTGTTTACTCATTTACCAACATGAACTTTTGAGTTATTTCCAACATTTGGCTATGGTAAAAATACTGCCACACACAACCATTTGTTTATGTACAGTATTTGAGAACTGGTATACCTTGGAGATATTGTGAGTTTGGTTTTAGACCACCACAAAAAAATGAGTAATAACATTTACAAATTCAAGGTTAATTTATAGTCAGCTTATAAGGTTGCAGGTTCGATCCTGGGTCAGGGCACATACCTAGGTTGTGGGTTTGATCCTTAGTCAGATGTGGGTGGGAAGCAACCAACTTGATGTTTATGTCTCACATCAATAGCTCTCTGTTTCCCCGTCCAATCTCTCTAAAATCAATAGGTATATGCTTGGGTGAAGATTTTAAAAAAAATTAATTCAAATAAGTACAACGTCTGTGAAGTTTAATAAAGGGAAAAGCAATAAAACAAGGTATGCCTGTATTAGTCCCTATGTTTAACTCCAGTGAAGACATTGTATTTGCCTTCACTGTTTTCCACATTAGAGATTTGCCTCAACTATCTTGTTCAGGAATTTTCAATCCTGTATGCACATCAGTGAGGGAACTTTTAAAAAAATACATGTTAGGTCCCCCACCTCAGAACAATTAAACCTAACCTTTAAAGGCTCCCTAAGTGACCCTCCTGTGCGGCCAGATTGGAAAAGAACAGGCCTGCTGCCTAGGGTTCTCAGATTTTACCATGTATTAGATTCACTTGAAGGACTTAAAACAGATTGCTGAGTTTCTATCTCAGTAAGTCAGAATTGGGGTGTGCACATTTTTATTTCCAATAAGTTACTAGATGATGCTAATGCATGGTGGCCACACTTTGAAAATCACTGGCCTCTCACCATCAGTGTGGGGGTGGGACATAAGAATCACCTGGGAAGGTCTAGCAAATCATCTCATCTCCTTATATCATGCTTTGATTGAAGGAGGTGGCATCAGTATTTTAGAAATCTTCTCAGTTCATTTTGCTTGTCTGCCCCTCTTCCCACTGGCAAATAAGAACCATTGTTTTAGCTACCATGTCTTTCTGGATACAGTTTCTGCCATCCAACCTGTTACATACCTCCACAAGCCTCATAAGCCTTCATCTGTGTGTTTATATTGTATTCATGTTGTTTCTCACACCTAAAATTTCTTCCACTGTTGAAGCTCCACCCATCTTTCCCTAACTAAAGTATCACCTGGTATTTCTCCAGTGTGATCTTTTATCCTCTTTTATCTATCTTCTGTCTAGATTCTCATGGTAACTACAAAGCCATGAGGCTGTGGAACATAGTGCTAATGGTGTACTGTTTTAAATTATTCGAGGATTGTTTTGTCTGTATTTTTAGTAGACAATCTTTGTGTTTCTTTAATATTTTCTTTGGTGCCTTTGGTTGTGCGATGTGTTGATTAAGACCTTAACAAAGAGAATCATAAAAATATTAAAATATTTTTGTAGGAGAGCATTTCTACAGTCATCCTGTTGTACAAAGATTGGTGAGTTAGTGAAATGCCTAGTTGAGAGGCATTCTACCACAAAGAGGCTCCACAAGAGAGAGGCCAATGTGCAGTGTTTTTGCAGTAAAAGACTATGGTACTAGGTCTGCTTTTCCTATATACAAACACTGCTCATTACTAATTAAAAAATACAACAACTTAAAATGGCCATTTTCCTTGAGAACCACATGCAGTGCAATGAGGAGAAAAATCTCTATGTATTTCCCAGAAAAAAAGTTGGATAGAAAAATAAAATGAGGTGTCAGGTGCAATGACACCTAAAGCCTTGAACTTGTTCTGACTTTTCTCTTAGTCTACTCACCAAGTCTATAGTTTTACCTATTGTGTAACTACTGACGTTCACAGGGGTCACTGTGGCTTAGTGGATCCCACCCACTTCTGTAAATAAACTTTTATCAGAGCACAGTCACACTATTTGTTTACTTATTGACTTTGGTGCCTTTTACCCTATAATGGTAAAGTTGAAGAGTTGTAACAGAGACTGTGTACAACTTCAATAACAAAGTACCACACTGTGGCTTAAACAACAAAAATTTATCTTCTTACTGTTCTGGAGGCTGGAAATTTGAGATCAAGATGTCAGCAGGGCTGGTTTCCTCTGAGACCTCTCCTTGGCTTCTAGGTAGTCATCTTCTCCTTGTACCTTCATATGATTGCCTCTTGGTTTGTGTATGTCTGTCTCCAAATCTCCTCTTCTTATAAGAACATCAGCCATATTGGACTAGGGCCCCCCTCCCCAGTGACCTCATTTTAACTTAATGACCCTGTCTCCAAATACAGCCATATTTCTCAGGTACTGGCAATTATAACTTCAACATATGAATTTGGTGAGGGTACAATTCAGATCATAACAGAGTGTACAGCCACAAAACCTCAAATATCTACTATCTGGGACTTCATGGAAAAAGCTTCTTGACCTCTGTTACACACTGTAATTTCTCCTGTACAGTACAGTAAAACACAACTCCAGGATGTAATCACAAAAATTTTCCTCCTTCCTCCATGAGCAGCTTTGGCCCTGGCTGGAGCTGTCCTTAGTCACACTGTTATGCTGCAAAGCAGAACTTTTAGCGAGTCCATTCCTGTCAGAGACCAGAACCGAGACCCGGCCATGATAGTGCTGTAATTAGCTACAGTGTTCACTTTCTGGAAGAATCATTATTTCCTCACACATACACCACCTTTAGTAACTTCCATCACCAACATAAGGACCTAGCCCCCTTTGGGGGCTGTTTCTGTTTTTCAAAGGGGTGAACTTTTTATCACATCATGTTGGTTGCTGAGTATTCTAAGGGGAGGTAGGCAAACAAAGCCACCTCTGTCTGTGGAAGCGGGAGGTTCGCTGTCCCATTTCTTGGCCAATTCACTCACTAAAATAGGTTCCCAGGAAAAGTATCCATTTTCTATATCATGTAGACCTTTGGAGGTTCTTGAAAAAGTGCAAAACAGCTAATGTTAACCTAAAGATGGAAAAGGCTCCACTTGATTGTTATTATTCAGAAAAGTAATTCAACACAGCCTTGGCCAACATATGTCCATAAGGAAGTCAGTCATGGCATTTTTTAAAAAATATATTTTATTGATTATGCTATTATAGTTGTCCCCCTTTCCTCCCTTAACTCCCCTCCACCCTTAACACCCTCTCTCACCCACATTCCCCACCTTTAGTCCATGTCCATGTGTCATACATACAAGTTCTTTGGCTTCTACATTTTCCATACTATTCTTACCCTTCCCCTGTCTATTTTCTACCTACCATCTATGCTACTTTTTCTCTGTACCTTTTTCTCCTCTCTCCTCCTCCCACTCCCCTGTTGATAACCCTCCATGTGATCTCCATTTCTGTGGTTCTGTTCCTGTTCTAGTTGTTTGCTTAGTTTGTTTTTGTTTTTGCTTTAGATGTGGTTGTTAATAATTGTGAGTTTGCTGTCATTTTACTATATATATTTTTTATCCTCTTTTTCTTAGATAAATCCCTTTAACACTTCATATAATAAGGGCTTGGTAATGATGAACTCCTTTAACTTAACCTTATCTGAGAAGCACTTTATCAGCCCTTCCATTCTTTTTTTTTAATTCTTTATTTTATTGATTATGCTATTACAGTTGTCCCATTTTCCCCCTTCACTCCCCTCCACCCTGCCCATCCCCTCCCAACCACATTCCCCCCTTTAGTTCATGTCCATGTGTCATAAGTTCTTTAGTGTCTACATGTCCCATACTATTCTTGCCCTCCCCCTGTCTATTTTCTACCTACTGTCTGTACTACTTATTCTCTATCTCTTTTCCCCCTCTCTCCTCCTCCCACTTCCCTGTTGCTAACCTCCCATTTGATGACTTTCTTTTTTTAATGTTCATATTTTTAATCTTCTTTTTCTTAGGTAAGTCCCTTTAACATTTCATATAATAAGGGCTTGGTGATGATGAACTCCTTTAACTTGGCCTTGTCTGAGAAGCACTTTATCTGCCCTTCCATTCTAAATGAAAGCTTTGCTGGATAGAGCAATCTGGGATGTAGGTCCTTGCCTTTCATGATTGGAATACTTCTTTCCAGCCCCTTCTTGCCTGTAAGGTCTCTTTTGAGAAATCAGCTGACATTCTGATGGGAACTCCTTTGTAGGTAACTGTCCCCTTATCTCTTGCTGCTTCTAGGATTCCCTCCTTCATCTTAATCTTGGGTAATATAATTATGATGTGCTTTGTTGTATGCTTCCTTGGGTCCAACTTCTTTGGGACTCTCTGAGCTTCCTGGACTTCCTGGAAGTCTATTTCCTTTGCCAGATTGCGGAAGTTCTCCTTTATTATTTGTTCAGATAACTTGTTGCTCTTCTTCTTCCCCTTCTGGTGCCCCTATAATTCGGATGTTGGAATGTTTAAAGATGTCCTGCAGGTTCTTAAGCCTCTCCTCATTTTTTTTTGAATTCTTGTTTCTTCATTCTTTTCTGTTTGGTTGTTTCTTTCTTCCTTCTGGTCCACTCCATTGACTTGAGTCCCAGTTTCCTTCCCATCACTATTGGTTCTCTGTACATTTTCCTTTATTTCACTTTGCATAGCCTTCATTTTTTCATCTAATTTGTGACCAGATTCAACCAATTCTGTGAGCATCCAGATTACCAGTGTTTTGAACTGTGCCTCTCATAGGTTGGCTATCTCTTGGTTGCTTAGTTGTAGTTTTTCTGGAACTTTGATCTGTTCTTTTCTTTGGGCCATTTTTTTTTTTTTTTGGTCTTGACAGGCCTGTTATGTAGTAAGGGGTGGAGCCTTAGGTATTCACCTGGGGCAGGGTAACCCACAACCCTGGGTTGTGACGCTGTTTATGGGGAAGGGGTCCAAGAGGGAACAATGGCGCTTACTCCACTCTCTGCTGGATTTCAGTCACTTCCCCTGCTTCCCACAAGCAAATTGGGCCCTGCTGGTGCTGATTCCCAGGTGGGTGGGCTTGTGTACATTCTAGAGACCTGTGGGTCTCTCCAACAAACTCCTGTGAAGCTGGGAGTTTCTCCTACTGCCTCAACCTCCACAGGTGTTTTCAGTCAGAGGTTTGAGGCTTTATTTCCCCAGGCTGGGTCCCTGGGTTGTGTGGTCCATCTGGCTCCCCAGTCTCACCTGGTTTATCTGTGCCTGAATGTGGGACCACCCAGTCTGCTAGCCATAGCCTTGCCGGGAGTCCTCTCAGCCCTGGCTGCCCGACTCTGCCCCTCCTACTGGTATGGATGAGTATGTTTTCTTTAACTCCTTGGTTGTTGGACTTCCATGCAGTTTGATTTTCTGTCAGTTCTGATTGTTTTTTTGTTTGTTTTTAAATTGTTGTTGTCCTTCTTTTGGTTGTACGAGGAGGCATGGTGTGTCTACCTCCATGTCAGTCTTGGCTGGAAGTCCTCATGGCATTTTAATGAGAGTTTTAGGAATCTAGGTGATAGCTCCTATAATTTTCTGGTTTCTTTGGAGATTGAGATATATCTACTAAAGTAGGTTTCTGAGTTTCTAAAACTGGGCTTAGCAAGTAACTTCACCTGGAATGGGTTCACTCTCAGAGCACATATTCTTGGTATAATTACAGATTTTGAGGAGTGGGAGAGACCTGAGACACTCTGACCAAACATTCTCTTTTCACTGAAGAGATTACTAAAGTCAACAAATGTAGAAAGAACCAATTGAAAGTTACATTAGGTCATATCCTAACTAACATTAGGTAACTCTGGGCTGGCACCCTCCACTCCACACTGTCCAGTGTCCCCAGTTAATGTCCTCCATCCTGCTGCCTCTTTGAAGCAAAGTCACCAATTTCAGGAATTCTGGAAGTGTTACAAAAGTAGCAATGTTGTGATGAATTTTAATAAAAGATGAAGAGGTTTGCATGTTTATTGAAGACAGAAAGAATTGTTTCTTCTATGCAAGTGGCAGCCTGAGGCACTACAGTCACAGTGCAAAGGAATGGGCCCAAAAGAAGTCTTTTGTTTTGACAGGTCATAAAGGGTAAAGATTGTTGGAATGAAGTTTGCTGAAAGAGTGAATCACTGCTGCTCTAGAACCACAAAGTTTTCCTGTAAGTGTGAAGTTAAGATGTAGGAGACTGAGAGCAGCTCACTGAACTGAAAAATGGGCTCAAAGACACACAGACCTGCAAGTGACTTTCACCTGTAAAAAGTGATGGGACTGAGGCAGACATCCATATGGTTATTCAAACAACCATTGAGCTCCTACTGCATGCAACATCCTGCAGATAAAATGCTGAACACAACCAGAACTGGTCTCAGTACTTTGTAGCTTTCAGGCAAAAAAAGGAACCAGACATTGAAGAAATAAACACACGAATAAATATGAAATTATTGTGGTGATAAAGGCCTTGGAGGAAAGATGGTTGTAGGGATGGAGACTAGTAGAAGGGACTGGCTGAAGGAGCAATTCTAACCCAAGACTGGTGGTAAACACTGTAGCTACTGCTTGGATTCAGCCTCCTTCATCTCAGGGCTACATCCTCAAGGAATGCTCCTAAGGAGGCATTATGGAGTTTTGGCTTGTTGTTCTTGCCAAATGTTTGTACAGGTAATGAAATTTTAGCCTTAGAAAAGACTTTGGTCTTCTAACCCAAAACCCACATTTTTCCATCTGTACAGCATCCCTAACAGTGGGCTATCCAGTCATCTCCAGGCACAGGGAACAGAACATGGTGTTGCCATTCTTTTAGGAAAACTTCTTGGAATACAGGTAAGGAAGTTAGGGACAATATACTTAAATGTACAAAGGTAGTCTGTGCAAAGAGAAGTGAGCCCTAATCTAGATCTGGAGGTACATGGGACAATGGAGCTATGAAAACACATACTCAGAACACTAACATCACTAAAATTGGGATATCACTACCATTCAGGAATGCCAAGGAAAGCACTAGTGAGACAAAATCCATTTGAAATCTATCAAATTCTTCTACCTCACCTGTCCCCACAGCTTCTGCCCACATGTTCAATTATTAATGAAGTAGTCATATTAATTATATGCTTAGGGGTGCTGATTTTTTATATCAATGGATGCTATAGGTTTGATATCAACAGATGGTGGTTTGACATATTTAATGTCAAGAGAAAAAGCACTACAGTCACCTACACCAAAATAAAGGTCCATGATTCTATACTTTCCCTTCTCCCACCCCTTCAAAAATCAGTGGATAGAAATCACAGAACTCTCTGTGCTATACCTAGTGATGACAGTGTGAATACAATTATATAATTGTATGGTGTCTTCTGAGAACAAAGTTTTTAAAAATTATATTTTATTGATTATGCTATTACAGCTGTCCTGAATTTTCTCCCTTTGTCCCCCTTCCACCCAGCACCCCTGACTCCCTCATATAATCCCCCCACCATTGTTCATGTGCATAGGTCATGCATATAAGTTCTTTGGCTACTTCATTTCCTATACTGTACTTTACATGCCTGTGGCTCCCACCTGACAACCGTCAAAATGCTCTCTATATCCATGATTCTGTCTCTTTTCTTCTTGTTTGCTTAGTTTGATTTTTAGATTCAATTGTTGATAGATTTGCATTTTTTGCCATTTTATTGTTCATAGTTATAATCATCTTCCTTTTCTTAAATAAGTCTCTTTGACATTTCATATAATAATGGCTTGGTGATGAAGAACTCCTTTAGTTTTTTCTTGTCTGGGAAGCTCTTTATCTGCCCTTCAATTCTAAATGAATAGCTTTGCAGGGTAGAGCAATATTGGCCATAGGTCCCTGTTGTTCATGACTTTGAATATTTCTTGCCCATCACTTCTAGCCTGAAAAGATTCTTTTTAGAAATCAGCTGACAGTCTTATGGGATCTCCCCTATAGGTCACTAATTTCTTTTTCTGTTTTTAAAATTCTCTTTTATCTTTAACCTTGGCATTTTATGTATGATTATCTTCGAATGGGCATCTTTGCAACCATCTTGTTTGGGACTCTTTGTACTTCTTGGACTTGCATGTCTATTTCCTTCACTAAGTTAGGAAAGTTTCTTTCATTATTTTTTCAAATAGATTTCCAATTTCTTGCTCTTTCTCTTTTCCTTTGGGTACCCCATGATACAAATGTTGAACCTCTTGAATTTGTCCCAGAGGTTGCTTACACTGTCCTCATTTCTTTTTGGATTCTTTTTTCTTCTAGTTGTTCTGGCTGGTTGTTTTTTCTTCCTTATGTTCCAAATCATTGATTTGATTCTTGGCTTTATTCACTTAACTGTTGTTCCCCTGTAAATTGTTCTTTATTTCAATTAGTGTATCCTTTGTTTGTGACTGAATGTTTTTCATGCTGCTGAGATCCTCACTAAATTTCTTGAGCATGTTTTTAACAAGTATTTTGAACTCTGTGTCTGATAGATTGTTTATCCCCATTTTGTTTAGTTCTCTTTTTCTGCAGTTTTGAACTGTTCTTTCATTTGGACCATGTGTCTCTGTCTCCTCATTTGGCAGCTTCCCTGTGTTTGTTTCTGTGTATTAGGTAGAGCTGCTATAACCCCTGTCTTGGTAGCATGGCTTAATGTAGTAGGTGTCTGTAGGGTCCAGTGGCACAGTCTCCCCTATCACCCAAACTGAGTACTCAAGGTGTTCCCTTCTTGTGGGCTGAGTGAACTTCCTCTCGTAGTTGAAACTTAATTGCTGTTGGCAGGTCAATGGGAGGAATTTACCCAGGACAGTCAGTTGCAAGGACTGGCTGTGACTTCTGATCACTAACCTCTGCCCTCTGTGGAGAATCAGTTGTGCAGGGGCAGGGTGGTGGTGCTCCGATGTGGTCTATAGCTGTCTGCTGGGTGCATAGCCTTTGGGGTTTCTCAGGTGGTATAGACCAAGGTCAGCATGCACCTGTGTTTTTGCCCAGGGCCACCCTGCCTAAAATATAATCTGAGATCACTACTACTTGTGCTTGGCCTATGAATGTAAGCTGGCTGCTGCTAGTGCCAGGCCTGGGGCCACTGAGGCTGGCTGTTGCTTGATTGATAGGATTTAGGAAGTTGTGAAGCTTGAGTGAAGACCAGTCATTCATATGGAAAAGTCACTGTTAACAGGTTGAATGGGCCTGTAAATTGCGTGGGATGGAGTCTCAGTGATCTCCAGGGTGGGGCATACACTGTTAGCCAGGTTGATGGAGTCTCGGATATGGCACCCATCTGCTGGCTCTATGGCTCTATGGGAAGAGGGTTCAGAAAAAGGACAATCACCTCTGCCTGCCTTTCTGTCTGGGAGAAAGTTGTCCCCCAGCTCTTGCCTTGATACTAGACACTTCAGTTCCTCCCTATATGTGACTGGTGCCTTTCAAGCACTACCCTGATGCTAGAGCTCAGAGACAGTGAGTCTGAGTAAGACAGTGAGCCTGAGTAAGACAGTGAGCCTGAGTAAGACAGTGTGTGGGTTTTTAAAGAAGGACTTCCTGGGGCTTCAGAAGTTTCTTCCACTGACTCATTCCTAGCTGGCTTTTGCAGCCATAAATTATGGGGACTTATATTCCTGACACTGGAATCCTTAGCTGGGAGCCTGTTGTGGGGCTGGGACTCTGCCCTCCCAAGATACCCCTCTTAGATTTTTATCCACCACACGTGGATGTAGGACCAGCCCATTCCATGTCTCTGCCCCTACTACCAGACTGGATAGATGTGGTTTCCTTAATTCCATAGTTGTCAGACTGCTGTTCAACTCGATTTCTGATGGTTTGAGGAATGGTTGTTCTATATTTTAGTTATAATTTTGATGTGGCTGACAAGGAGGTGAGCCATGTTTACCTGTGGAAATAGAAAGTTTTAAAACATTTACCTCTTCAAAATGAAGTCTGTAATCCCCTCCTAATGCTCTGTTTTGATTCTAATTTTTAAAAACACGTAAACTTCAGAAAGTCTTATGCATGTTTAAAAATACTTTCGCTGTAAGAAATTAATCCATACTTTCAAGAGCCTAAAAGTTTTGCTGTCAATTCTGGGAGTAAACAGAAAGTACATTTAACTGTAGTCTCTAAAAACACTTCTATATTTATCTTTAAAAATGCTCCTGGCTCTTTAGCACCTAAATTCCTTTATGTGCTTGGGTATAGCCCCCTTACCCAATGCTAGGGGGTGTCACAATTTGGTCCCCAGTTGATAATCTATAGCTTCTCTTTCTATATAGCTTTTCATGTAAGTGGTTCTCGAAAGGATTAAAATGGTTGAAATTCTCATGTCTGGATGATGTTTCCCATTGTGAGACAGAATAAAAGAAAAGGAACATGAAATTCTGGCTCTCTGGGGGCAGTGGCTGTGCTCTATTGATATCTGTCCACTGTTCCAATACCAGCTGAGCCGTAGTAGGTAGGTGCTCAATAAATGCTGATAAATGTGAGAGGGGCAAAGGACCAGCGCATTCTTCAGTCCCTTAAATATGATCTGGGTTGGATTGGAACTTTTTTGGTATGTTCTCTCCCTGCCACTCTCAAATGAAATCCAGCATGGTTCGAATCCCCCATTCTCAGAGGTGCATTGAGGTGTGCATTGGGGCGAGAAAGGTCACGGAAAGCTTGAAGAAGAGGCTTACTATTTCTGTCCAACTTCTTGCCATCTGTCCTTCTTTTCTACAAAGTGGCAGGTTCCAGAAATCATACAGGAATTAGGGTAGTAGGCATTAATTACAAGTTGTGGGGGTAAAATATCTGGACACCACTGCTGGAGAGGAGCCAAGTATATTAACCAATAGATATGTATATGCTGGAGAGAGAGAAATTGGCTCATGTGATTGTGGAAGCTCAGTAAACCCAAAATCTGCAGGGTGGTTCAAGAGCTACAGGCCCAGGAAAGAGCTGTAATCCAGTCCAAATGGGGTTTGATGGCAGAATTTTATCTTGTTCAGAGAAGGTCAGTCTTTGTTCTGTTATGGTCTTCAGCTGATTGGATGAGCACTCCCCCAACATTATGCAGGGTAATCTGCTTTACTCAAAATCTACTAATTTAGGTGTTAAACTCATCCAAAAAACCTCTTTACAGAAACATCCAGAATAATGTTTGACTAACTATCTGGGCATCAAGTTGACACATAGAATTAACCATCACAGCAAAATATTAAGGAAATATTTACTGTTCAGTGGCCACCACTTGGACACCAGTCAGATGTGTGCATCCAGTTAGAGAGTAGCAAGCCATCGATCAAGAACATGTACCACTCTTGCATCAGGGGCAGCTCGACTGGCTCTCTCTTCACCTTTGCCTTCTGCTCTTTACAATATGCTTCATGGTATAAGAGACATTTTCAGAGTACTTTTCCCAGGATGAGTCTTGTACCATAATTTCTCAAAAACAAATGATCTCAGGGACATGTATGTCTGTGAAGACACAAGAAATTATCCTGTGTCAGGACTGGAAAGCAGCAAGAAGAAAGAGGTGGGGAAAGCAAGAAGAAGTTTCCAGGCTTCCTGCCTAGGCTTCGCTACCAGGGCTGCTCTGGCGACAGGGCATGCTGCAATTGTGAGTGACGGGTTCATTTGACAGCTTGGCTTTCTATCAAGTTATGCTTTGACCAATTTGTTGTTTATTGCAGCTGTTTGCAGATTTTCTTCTGTTACTGGATGTGCATCAATGGGATATACATACTTGTCAGAATATACATATAATTACTAAAATGAAGCAAACTAAAATTACGTATGGAGAAAGATTTTTTTTGGTAATTTCACGTCTTCATAGTGTGAAAATTGATGGCCTGAGAAGAGTTGGAAATATACAGTTTGGGAATCACAAGAAAAATGACTAGAGGAGTTCTATAATGTTAAAAAAAGATTTAAAAATCAATCATTAAAAAAGATTTAAAATCAATATTTCTTGCCCCTAGGTCTGTCTTTAGGCCAAAGAGTAAAGGAGGAAATTTACTTTAGCTCGCTTACTACACGTACCTGTAGCACAGTATCTTGCTGTGCTGTGTCCCTTTGTTAGCTTATCTCTACTAGATGGCAAGTTCCTGAAGGCAGAGATTATGTGAAGTGCTATATTCCCAACACCGGCACATTATAGGTGATCAATAGATGTTTGATGAATAAAATGAATGAAGGGATAATGCTGTTTTTGTTGTTGTTTATTTATAGTTGGGGGAGGGTAGATTTAGGGTTTTAAGACCCCAGGAAACCTAAGGCCTGCAGACTCAGCATGTCAAAACTGAACTCACTTTTTATTGTGCTCTTGGGACCTCAGCTGCTGCTTCACCTTTGTGTCCTGTCACCACACACTTAGTCATAAAGCCAGAATTTCTGTTATCATCCTTGATTCCACCCACCCAATTTCCCAAGTTCAAGTCCCAGGGTTCTACCCTTTCATTTATTCTTGGCCCCCCCACCCCATCTCCTGCGGGGTATCCTCATCACTCTTTACCCATTTCCCTTCAGATGGTCCCTTGCAGCCAATTTCATCTCTTCCAGAGATTTAAAAAAAAATCCAAACCCCATCTACTTTGCCTCCCTGCCTCCAACCTTCCAGTGGTTTCTGGAACCTCTCTAGGCTGTTGGGATAAAGCATAGTCTGTGATTTGGCCCTGCAAGCTCTTCAGAGTCACCCCTTTCTCATTGATCTTTTTAAAAAAAATCCTCACCAAGGATATATTTATTGATTTGAGAGAGAGAGAGAGAGAGAGAGAAACATTGACGTAAGAGAGAAACATTGATTACCTCCCATACACACCCCAACTGGTGATTGAACCTGCAACTTAGGTATGTGTCCTGACCAGGAATAGAACCCACAACCCTTTGTTGTGCAGGATGATACTCTGACTAACAGAGGCACCTGGCCAGGGTTCGTAATCCTTTTGTTTAATCTTGTCATTCCTGACATTGACATTTCGCTCCAATAGTATAAGCAACTGTATCTCCATAAAATTGCCAAGCTCTTCCTTTCTTCCTCATGTCCTCATTTAGATAACTTCTACTATATTTACTGATCATTTCTTGTTTTATTATCAGAATCTTTTCCTCCTTATTATTTAGGTGACATTTTCCCTCCACCATTGTGCTCAGGATTGTGGACCTATCCGTTATAGGCTCTGACCTCCCCTGGCCAAGGAGAAGATGCATATTACTCAGGCTGGACCCCTAGATCCTTACCGAAGGATTCGGAAATGAGACTGAAGTGTCACAATGAAGAACAAGAAATGCTACGAGATCCTTTACCCAGCTCTGGATCTCTGACATGTGGTAAGTCCTTGCTGCCTGGACCCCAGTTTCCCTGGATCCCCTATGTTGGAAATGTTGGAATGTTTTAAGTTGTCCCAGAGGTTCCTTATATGATCCTTGATTTTTTGGATTCTTTTTTGTTCTTGCTCTACTGATTGACACAGAGTCGAAGCAGCTCTACCTAATACATAGAAATAAACATAGGGAGGGTGCCAAAATGAGGAGACAAAGAAACATAGCTCAAATGAAAGAACAGAACAAAACTCCAGAAAAATAACTGAACAAAATGGACATAAGCAATCTATCAGATGCGGAGTTCAAAACATGGGTTATAATGATGCTCAAGGAACTCAGTGAGTACTTCAATGGGATAAAAAAGACCCAGGCAGAAATAAAGGATATACTAACTGAAATAAAGAACAATTTTCAGGGAATCAACAGCAGAGTGGATGATGCCAAGAATCAAATCAATGATTTGGAACATAAGGAAGAAAATCCAGCTACTTCTTGATGACTCTGTGAGCAGTTATGGTTGCTCTGCACTGGTAAGCGATGATGCCCTCCAGTGTCTTCTCTTCTGCACTAAATGACCAAAGAGTGTTTTATGGTTGGCTTGTTTGTAGCCTTTCTCTCATCACCATTGTATTAGCTCTTTTCAGTGTTTCTTTGATGCATTTATTAGTCAACAAATGTTTATGGAAAGTATGTCATGTGCCAGGAACTGGGTTAGGTTATTAGAAATGCAAAGATGTATGGAGCACAGTTATATTCTCAAGAAAATCATAGTCTGGGGTAGGAGACCAGGCAATTGATTAGAAGCACAGTATAGAGGTAGAAATATGTGTGGGTGCTGGGAAGTATCTAGGCAGGGCACTTACTCTGGGCTAGGGGGAAGGAAAGTCTACTTTTGCTGAGTCAACAGAAAATGGAGATACCCAGATGAAGGAGTGTTTGAACTTGCATCAGACATCTTTGTTATGGGATGCCTAGCCCCTTTTCTTCCTCTGGGAATGACTGCTTCTCTACTCCAACTCTGTGGTTCTCCTGGGAAATGTTATATTCATGATGTTCTGTCTCCTGCTTCCCACAGTCACTTTGTGTTAGGGGTGGGTTAAGTGGATTGGTCAGGTGGGTGCACTGCCGCATGGAGTCTATGAGAGTCCTCTCCCTGGGAAATTTGGAATTGTCAGTGAGACACAGACTCTTTGTGGGTGTAAGAGCAGCAAGGTGTGAGACTCCAGAGTTGGCCTACATATTTCTCAACCTGTGGACAAACTATCTGGCAGGGAGAGAGAAGGCTACTGAGAGAGGCAGCGGTAATGATGAAGAGTCTTAGGGACATCCAGCCTCTGACTCCACGTGTTCCTGAGACCCAAATACATCCTCATTTTTCTCATAGCTAGCTGGTCAACTGTTCCTTGGCTTAAGTGACACATTTAGTACACTCCAGTACATTTAAGCTGAAAACTTAAAGGGATCTTTGAGCCAGAAGGGGGCCCAACTTATCCAGTGCTATTCAAAGCCAGCCAGACATCATTGGCTGAAAGTCCTGTGATAATTTAAGGCAATTCTTGAATTTTAAGAGTAGGAGAGGCCCAGCAGGGAACAAGGAATTATAAAGAATCCTCTGAAAAATGGAAAGCAAAATTAGCTAAAAGAAGCATCTGGAGTCCATTAGGAGAAAGTGGGCAGAATAAAGGTGGGGGGATGAGGGTAGTTACTGGGGCAATATCATAGTGGGGTTGTCACCCAAGTCCTTGATTGTCCCAAGACTGATGTGGTCTGGGGAAAATTAGACTTATATCAGTTCTCATTTCAAGATTTGTCCAGGCATCCCTGGAGGACATCTACTCCCAAAGCTGGAGCTCAGCCCTGAGTCCCAGTTGTTGATAGAAAACCTCAACAAAGGTGTTGCCTTCAGTACTTATGGTTGAAATCAAGTTCAGTCTTATTTTCAATACCAATATTGACTCTGTTTGTCCTTGAGCTTTACTCTCACTCCAAACCCCTTAGAGACACTGCAAGTATCAGGAAAGCAGCAGGTGTTTTGAGACACTTCCATTTCGGAGCCTCAAGTTCAATAGATGTTCAATGCTCATATTCACCTAGACAGAAGTATGCCAGCAGGGAAGTTCTTGCTTCTTTTTAGGTTCTCATTGTAGAACATAAGGAGTTCCTTACTGTTTGGAAAAGTTTTCTAGAAAGGTACCTTAATGAAGACAGTGAGGAATAACAGAAACATGGACCTAGCAACATGCCTCCTATCTTCTCAGCAGTTTCAAGTGCTCCTACCTGATCCAGTACATTGCAGGTTCACTCTCTTCCTGCTGGAAAACATTTGGAGGAGAGATCAGAGGCGAGATGTTTTGGTGAAGCAGCTCAGCTTTTAACTGTGGAGTCAGATCTCTTTTCTCTGTGGTGAAAGGAGCCCAAGGGGAACCTGGAGATCTGTGTGGTCTCAACAAGCTCAGAGGAGTAAGTGAAGTGGTTGAGTGGAGGGAGGCCAGGGCTAGAGGGAACAGCAGGGAAGTGAAAATATCCTGAGAAGTTCTCAAACGGAATTAGCCCCTATGTTAATAAAACACTGGGGCTATGATAAGCAATCAAAAATTGGGGGAAATGCTCAATAATGAATGACCTGCCATGAAAGAAATCAGTAAAACAGGTTCTAAAAGTCTCTGCAGAAGATTTAAACAAGGCAGTGCACAGTGTGAGATGACTGTCTGGCAAAGCCGACTCTGGATCTCAAACAGATGGCATCAGCCTCAGTGCAGCTCAGACTGCAGGAAGCTGGATAGCTTATATTTGTCAAATCTAGACAGCATGGCTCTGAGTGACAAATTCCTTCCAGCTTCCAAGGGAATGGGTCAGTGTTCTAAGCAAATCATGAAAAAATATACAGAATATATTTCCATTGGAAGTAAAGGCATATTTCAAACTTATTATCTAAAGTATATACAGGCACATCTCAGAGATATTGTGGACTCAGTTCCAGACCACTGAAATAAAGTGAGTTATCACAATGGAGTGAGTCAGACAAATTGTTTGGTTTCCTGGTGGATTTAAAAGTTATATTTACACTATACTGTAGTCCATTAAGTATGCAATAGTATCATGTCTGAAAACAATGTATATACCTTAACTTAAAAAATACTTTATTGTTCAACAATGCTAACCATTATCTGAGCTCTTACAATAGTAACATCAAAGATCACTGATCACAAATCACCCTAAGAACTATGACAATAATAATAAAGTTTGAAATATTGAAAGAACTACCAAAATGTAACACAGAGACATGAAGTGAACAAATACTCATGTAAAAACGGTGCCAATAGACTTGCTCAAGGCAAGGTTGCTACAAGTTAAAAAAACAAAAACAAAAAGCACAACATGGGCAAAGTGCAATAAAGCGAGATGTGCTTTTACAGGCTGATCTCATGCAAAATTGAGACTATGCAATACAGTGGGGGTGAGAGGGTGGTAGCAATATAGGGGTGAGATGTAGGACCAGAGGCAGTGGGAAAGCTTCAGCTGATAAGCCTTGCATTCAGCTCAGTGTACAACAGCTGCACTCCCCAAGGGTGATCTGTTAAGAATAGCAGGCCCAAAGGTTCCCATGCAGATCTCAGGCTAAAATGAAAAAAGCAAGCCTGGAAAACAAGGCTTTGTGTCTATTTACATTGGTGACTGCCAGCTTGGACCAACCCAGAGGCCTGTGGTGCTGCTACAGATCACTTGGGAGATGTTCACGGGGCCCAGAGGTCACATCTAGGCAAGAGTCTGAATAGCAACCATGGGGACCCAAGATCCCCAAATCCTTGGACCAGTAGGGAGAGCTACACAGGGAGGAGTGGATATCCAAGCACAATTTCTGTGTATTACTCTATGACTTTCAGCCCTGGCCCCATGAGGAGCCCTGTCCCTGGATCTGGATCGCTGGGCCCCAATCAATAATTTGTTAGCCTCAGTCAACAGCTCAACAAATTGACTTTTGGTGAATCAGCCCTTTAGTGAATTGGTCATTTGATAAATTAGTTTTGAAGAATTGATTTTTGGAGAAAGGCAAGGCACCCTCGAGGGCCTGTCTCATAGCCTAGTAGACACGGGTCAGAGAGCTTAAACAGACAGAGAAGCTCCATTTAGCTTCTTGGTTGAGTTGAACTTAAAAGGAATAAGTTGGAGGAAGACAGAATTTTTCTGAGGCCTCTATGACCTCCAGTCCTCCATGGCTCAGAGCTGGGCTTGTGCAGGAGCTGGGCTGCTGCAGAAGTGGTAGTGGTGGTGGAGGAGGGGAGTAAAGTATGTATCAGAGAAGTGCCTCTGGGAATGACATGAAGTGAGGGGGCTGGTACTAAGATGAGAGTGAAGGACTGCTTTGAGCTGCTGGGAGTGAAAAAATCAAATAGAATCTTTTGTGTCTTACAACTGTGGCAGGTGTGTGGGTGAATAACCTGTAGCCTAGCTCATACCCCGTGTTCACTGTCCTTTGCTTGCTAAGACCATTATTATCTGAGACAATGGGGCTGCCCAAACCTCCCCTAAGGGAAAAGGCTCTTTTGTCAGATGGGCCAGTCAGGCTAGTCCTAGGCTTTCTGATTGCTGTCTGTACTCACCAGCTCCCTCTGGTCTGCCTCCTGTGGACTCCACCAGGAGCCTGTCATTCCTGCTATTCATTCATTCACCGGTCATGGCAAGATTAGCTCTTTGTGTATCAGTTCTATTCTGTTTGTCCTGAGTTTTGTTGCTGTTGTTTTCTTTGCAAAGAGATGCTTTCTGCTCTTGACATGCCTACATTTTTTCACTCTCATTAAATGAAGTTCATAGACTTCCAGTTAAAAGTTTTTCCATTTGTGCAGCTCACGAGCTGGCTTGGGGTCTCACCTCCACAACTGCCCTGCCCACCCCACCCCCTACCATGGGAAAAAGATGGCTTTCTCCTTTTCTCTTCTGTAAAATGATGGGCATGCATTTACATATCTTTATGTTCTCTCTTTTTTGCCTTTAAATATCTTTAGTAAAGTATAATTGACTATTCTGAGAAATGATGCAGATCAAGGGAAAGAAATCAGAAAGAGTTTTACTGTTTGGTTATTGTCACACTCCTCAGGAACACAGCATGCCATGCACAGGCACGTGGGGAAGCCCTAGGGTTGGTGGGGAGGCAGGGGGAGGGGCAAGAGACTTCACTGTGGTGTCTGTTGGAGAAAACAGGTGACATAGAGTGAGCAGGCTCAGGATTGGCCAATTTGAGTAATTTCAGCAGGCTCTGGGGCAAAGGGGCTGACTCTGGATGTCTTGTTCCTGGCTTGGGGTAGTTAGAGCAGGTGGATAGTGACCCAGAGTCTGAGAGCCCCCAGCAGAGGTGGTTGTGGTGTGGACTTAATTAGCTGCTCAAAAGGGGGGACTGACTGGCCTCTAGCCAGGGCCTCAAAACTGGGTCAAAACAGCATTTTGAAAAACTATTACACTGACATACAGTAAACAGCATGTATTTAAAGTGCACAGGTTGATGATGTTTGATATGAATAAACACCTGTGAAACCATCATGACAATCAAGCTAGTGAACATATCCATCACCTCCAATGGTTTCCTTGTGCCTGGGAATCCTCCCTCCACAAGCAACCATTGTTCTGCTTTTTGTCACTATAGATGTTTACATTTTCTAAAATTTTATATAAATGGAATTATACAGAATGCACACTCTTTTTTCTGATTTCTTTTTCTCAGCATTTTGATTTTGAGATTCAGCCATGGTTTTTTTCATGTGTCAAAGTTTATTCTTTTTTATTGGTGAATAGTATTTATTGCATGAATGTACCATTCACCTGTTGATGGACATTTGGGTTATTTCCAGTTTGGGCTATTATTACAGATAAAACTGCTATGAACATTCATGCACACTTGTGCATATACATTAATATGCAAAATATTTTCATTTCTTGTGGGTTGTATGGTATGTATATATTAAACTTTAAGAAGAAACTATTCTCCAGGGGAATTTGGAAGATGACAGCCAAGTAGCAGAAGCCGAGTCCACTTGCTCTTGTACCCAACTTGGACACTTGGCTGATCCAAAAAATTAACTGAATATTCAATGGAATTTTAGCAGATACAAAGTTTGTAAGCCAAGAAGTACAGAAGACACTTCATAACAGGCAATGAGATTATATAGATGGACAGGGCCAGGTGCCAGCAGCCACAGAGCCTGCAGCTGCCGCTTGCATCCATGGAAAGCCTGCTTCCTCCCCTCACAGGGCAGGGAGTCCCCAGACCTGGGTCAAGAGTGACTTGGATACACAAAGTTGGGGAGATCCAGGACACACACACACACACACACACACACACACACACAGAGCAAGCAGCACACCCATAGCTGCAGCAGCAAACACCAACAGGGAGAGTGCCAGACTGGGGTGGGGATTTTATCTGCATCTGGGTTTGGTGGAGGAAGCTGGTCACAGCCATCTGTGACTGAGAGTCTCTTGACTATTTTAAGAGGTAGCATGTACAGAAAGCCGGACAGTGACTCAGTGCTGCCTTGAGAGTGCCCAGAAAGATTTTTTAAAAAGAGAGTTGAGGCATGTTGGGCAGGGACCCCACATGCAGCTTCCCTGCCAGCAAAGGGAAAGGACTGAGGGTTCAGTTTGTTCCCACTCAGTACAAGCTGGGCAGATTGATCAGAAAAGTGCAAAGTGAGGGGATTTCTTGACCCCAGCCTGGCACAGCTGCACAGAGTGTAGAGTGCGGGCCTCTGTATGCTGCAAGGGCAGTGGGCTGGGAACCGTGTACCTGAGATTATTTAAAGCCAGACATAGCTCCCTTCCCTGGCTGAATCTCCAGGCTGAAGGGAAGATTGCACCCAGCCCCCCACCTTTTGTGGGAGCAGGGAAGATCATGAACCTGCAGGGTATATTTCTGCAAGAGAAAGACAGCAAGAGGAACACCTAAACAGCTCATTTTGAACTTCTGAGGAACACCTAAACAGCTCATTTTGAACTTCTCTCAGGGAGACAAAATACACTGGTTCCTAGGGCCCTATTTCACCAAGGCCAGCACAGCAGGGAGATCAGAAAGCAGTGCAGCAAGGGGCATTCAGGGCACCACCTGGCTGCAGCATGCACACATAACTGCCCTCAACACCAAGCAGAAGAGAGCTGACCCTCTCACACAGATTGGTCCCACCACTGCGAAAATGGATAACTATTTAATCAGAAACTATACATTATTGGAAATAAGCTGGGACAGACCAAGATGGGTGGTGCAGAGGCAGAGGGTAAACACACAGTTTTTCCCAGGAGACTGAACAGTGCCTCCCAGAGAAGACCTAGGGGCCTTTCTCTCTGGATCTCAACAGAAGCTTCCTCTAGAGTCAGGTTCTAAGGGAATACAGGATATACTGGAGGCTGGATAACCCACTCCCCCAACTCTGACCTTGAGCTGTTAAAAAACTGGGGGCAGATCCAGAAAGAGAAGTCAGAAGGCAAACACCAAATGGCTGAGATGAATTTCACCCTGGTCTTCTTCACAATTTGTGGGTTTTTTTTCCTTTCCTTTTATTTCTTTTTTTCCTTTCACATAGCCTCTTAATATTTCTTCTTTTGCTTCAATTGTATTTCAACTAATTCAGTACTGTTTGTCTTTTAATTTTTATTCTTTGTATTTGGGTTTTATATATATATATTTTAAAACATTTAGTCTTTCTTTCTTTTTTTTTTAAAGATTTTATTTATTTATTTTTAGAGAGGGAAGGAAGGGATGGAGAGAGAGAGAGAAACATCAGTGTGTGGTTGCTGGGGGCCACAGCCTGCAACCTAGGCATGTGCCCTGACTGGGAATCGAACCTGCGATGCCTGGTTCGCAGCCTGCACTCAATCCACTGAGCTACGCCAGCCAGGGCTATATTTTTTATTTTATTGTTATTGCAACTCTCACATTGCACCCTTCCCTTCTCTTACTCCATTTTGCCTTCTTCCTGCCCTTTCTTATTTTTGTTGTAGATTTTATTTCCCCCTACACTATGCCTTGATCCTATTCCTTCCTCTTACTATTTCTTCTCCCTCAGACCTCTCAAAGGAATTCCTCCTCCCTTTAGTCAGTTCACATCCCCCTCTTCTAATATTCTTATTTCCTTTCCACCTTTATAACTTGTGGTTTCTTGGGAATGGATGTTATGGTTATTGCTGTTCTTCAATGGTATTCCTATTTGTTTACTACTTTTTGTACTTCAGATCTCATAGGTTAATCTCCCCCTGTCTTTACTTTTCCTTCCATCTTCCCTTGCTCATTTGAGTTAGGAGTTTTATTTTATTTTTTGCCTTTTCTTAGCTTGGATTCTATGCCTTACTCTTACTTGTTTTCCTCTCATATCCTTTCAAAATCATTTTTATTTTCTGTAGACATTGTATATCCTCTTTTCTCTTTTGTATAATATTCTCTTTTTTTGCCTATTAACACTTCATTTTTTTCTGCTTCAACATTTTATTTTTATTTTTTATTGTTTTTCAAGCACTAATATTTTTATTCCCTTTTTAACTTTTATTCTCTTTGATCAGCTGTTGTTATTGACCCTGCTGTGGTTATTTCTGCAATTTTGTTCTTTTTGGTTCACTACTGCTTTAATATCATTTCAAACCTCATAGTATACTCTTCCCTTTCCTTACTCCATTTTGCCATTGCTCTTCTCTGTTTTACTTATGTTTTAAATTTTTTTCTTTCTTTCTTCACCTCATTTCTATTCTCTACTCTTATTATTTCTCCTTCCTTTTCTTACTCAAAATCATTTTTCTCTCCTTTAGACATCTCATATTCCATTTTTCCTATCTTATTATTACTCTCTATTCACCTTTACTAATCGTTGCTCAGTTACTGTTGCTATTACTGATATATTAGGGGGAGTGGGGTATTCATGCTGGCATGGGTCTGGTTTTCTGCTAATATTGTTTTGCTAACCAGCACCTGTACAACAGTATACAAGATGTGGTGGAGTTGTGATACTCAGACAGCCAGCTGGAAGGGATAATAAACCAATAGATGAGCTACCAATAAGCAAAGCCCAAATACAACAAGAGATCCAATATAAACTAAAAAATGACAAACCTACAGCATCCAGATCAAGAGATCAAAGAGATGGCACCACTGAGTCCCACAGCACTCCTACTGCAGAAGTCCACCTCTCAAAGACAGGCAGGCAAAGCAGAGCAACCTGAGATGCAGAAACAAACAAAAAGAGTCACCTAAAATGGGGAGACAAAGAAAGAGCCCCAAACTGAAAGGAATGGAGGAATCCCCAGAAAAAGAGCTAAATGAAATTGAGGCAAGCAATCTATCAGATATAGAATTTAAAAAAAAAAATGGTCATAAGGATGCTCAAGGAACTCAGTGACAACTACAGGAACTTAGAGGGAACTACAGCAGCATGAAAAAGGACATAGAAGCTATGAACAAGAACCAGGGAGGAGTGAAGAATACAATATATGAAATGGAAAATACACTAGAAGTCTTAAAAGCAGGCTAGATGAAGCAGGGGACTGAATCAGTGAGCTGGAAGACAAGCTAGAAAGAAATACCCAAGCAGAGCAAAAAAAAAGAAAAAGAGACTCAAAAAGAGCAAGGATAGTTTAAGGGAACTTCAGGACAATGTAAAATGTAACAATATTCACACCATAGGAATATCAGAAGGAGAAGAAAAAGAGCAAGTGATAGAAAACCTGTTTGAAAAAATAATGACAGAAAACTTCTTTAACTTGTGGAGGAGAAAAACAGGAAGCACAGAGGGTCTCAATCAAGATGGACCCAAAGAGGCCTACTCTAGGATACCTCATAACTGAAATGCCAAATCTTAAAGACAGGGAGAATCTTAAAGGCCCCAGTGGAGAAGCAGCAAGTGACATACAATGGATCTCCAATAAAGTTATCAGCTGCTTTCTCAGCAGAAACCTATACGCCAGAAGGGATTGGCACAAAGTATTCCAGGTAATGAAAAGCAAGGAACTACAACCAAGACTACTCTAATCAGCAAGGCTCTCATTTAAAACAGATGGTGAAATAAAGAGCTTCCTGGACAAAAGAATGCTAAAAGAGTATGTCTCCACCAAGCCAGCACTGCAAGAGATGCTAAGTGGACAGCTATAAAAAGAAGAGAGAGAGAGAGAGAAACAGGTATAAAAAAATGGCAATGAATAAGTATTTATCAATAATAACCTTAAATATAAATGGATTAAATGCTCCAATCAAAAGACATAGGGTAGCTGTATAGATAAGAAAACATGACCCTCATATATGTTGTCTACAAGAGACCCCCCTCAGAACAGAAGATCTACAGCCTGAAGGTGAAAGGATAGAAAAAAGTATTCCAAGCAAATAGACATGGGAAAAAAAAGCCAGGGTAGCAATACTTATATCAGACAAAATAGATTTTGAAACAAAGACCATAAAAGGAGACAGAGCAGGACAATTCATAATATTTAAGGGAATAATCCATCAAGAAGATATAACCATTGTAAACATATATATACCCAATGTAGGAGCACTCATATATATATATATGGAAAATCTTGGGGAACTTCAAGAAAGATATAGTAGGGGATTTTAACACCCCATTGTTAACCATGGATAGATCTTCCAAGAAAAGACACAACAAGGATATTGTGGCACTGAATGACATCCTAAATGAAATGGACTTAATTTATATATACAGAACATTTCACTCCCAAAGAAGCAAACTTATACATTCATTTCAAATGCATATGGAACATTTTCAAAGATAGACCACATGGTAGGACACAAACAGACCTCAACAAATTCAAGAAAATTGAAATCATATCAAGCATCTTCTCAGATCACAATGGCTTCAAACTGGAAACCAACCTCAAGGAAAAACTCAAACTGTCAAATTCATGGAGACTGAATAGCATGCTATTAAACAATGAATGGGTCAACAATGACATCAAAGAACAAATTCAAGTTTCTGGAAACAAATGAAAATGAACACACAACACTCCAAAATGTATGGGACACAACAAAGGCTGTCCTGAGAGGGAAGTTCATAGCAACACAGACTTACATATAAGCCATAGAAACATTTCAAATAAATGACCTAATCCTACATCTATAAGAAGTGTAGGAAAAATGACAAAGCTCAGAGTGAGTACAAGGAAGAAAATAATCAAGATCAGAGAAGAATTAAATAATATAGAGAGTAAAAGAACAATTCAAAGTATCAATAAATCCACAAACCTTTAACTAGAATCTTTAAGAAAAAAATAGAAATGAGTCAAATAAATAAAATCAGAAATGAAAGACGTGAAATTACCACAGAAATACAAAGGATTGTCAGGTTACTATGAACAAATATATGCCAAGAAACTAGACAACCTGGGCAAAATGGACATATTTATAGAAACATGTAATTCTTCCAAAACTGAATCAAGAAGAAGCAGAAAGCCTGAACGGACCAATAACAATAATTGAAATTGAAGCAGTAATCAAAAAACTCCCAGCATACAAAAGCCCTGGACTGAATGGCTTCACAGGTGAATTGTACCAAACATTTAGGGATGAGCTAACTCCTATCCTTCTCAAAATATTCCAAAAAAATCAAGATGAAGGACTCTTTTTATAAGGCCAGTATTATCCTAATTCCAAAACCAGGTAAAGACACAACAAAGAAAGAAAACTACAGGCCAATATTGCTGATGAACATTGCCACTAAAATCCTCAATGAAATATTGGCAAACCACATCCAGCAATATATTAAAAAGATTATACACCATGATTAAGTGGGATTCATCCCAGAGATGCAACAATGGTATGATATTCACAAGTCAATAACCATAATATACCACATAAACAAAATACAAGAAAAATCACGTGATCATATCAATTGATGCTGAAAAACATTTGATAAAGTACAGCACCCATTTATGATAAAAACATTCAGCAGGACTTCTGGCCAAGATGGAGGCATAGGTAGACACACTGTGCCTCCTCACACAACCAAAATAAGAATGACAAAACTTTAGAAACAAAATAACAACCAGTACTGACAAAAAATTGAACTGTATGAAAATCTGACAACCAAGGAGTTAAAGTAGACACATTCATCCAGACTGGTAGGAAGGGTGGAGTCAGGCAGCCAGGTGGAGACGGGTTGCAGCAAAAAAAAAAAAGGGGGTGGCTGGCAGACCCCAGGCATGCAAAGCAGCAGCAGCGGACCTCAGGTGCACAGGTGGTGGCTGGCAGACCCCAGCAGGCAAGCAAGGCAGTAGCAGGCAGACCCAGTGAGGCAGCAGATTGTGGAGGGGCTTGGCCCTCAAGGTGGCATGTAAATCAGGTGATCTGACATTCCCACACAGATAAACCAGGTGAAACTGGGGAGCAAGACAGACCATGCAACTCAGGGTTCCAGCACGGAGAAATAAAGCCTCAAACCTCTGACTGAAAACACCTGTGGGGAGTGAGCTGCTGGGAGAGACTCCCAGCTTCACAGCAGAGTTCATTGGAGAGACCCACAGGGTTCTAGAAGTACACAAACCCACCCACATGGGAATCAGCACCAGAAGGGCCCAATTTGCTTGAGAGAAGCAGCAGAAGTGACTGGAATCTGGCAGAGAGTGGAGTAAGCGCCATTGTTCCCTCTTGGACCCCTTCCCCACAAACAGTGTCACAACCCAGTGATGTGGGTTGCCCTGCCCAGGTGAACACCTAAGACTCTCCTCACTACATAACAGGTGTGTCAAGACAAAAAAAATATGACCCAAATTAAAGAACAAATCAAAGCTCCAGAAAAACTGCAACTAAGCAACAAAGAGATAGCCAATTTATCAGATGCACTATTCAAAACACTGGTAATCAGGATGCTCACAGAATTGATTGAATTTGGTCACAAATTAGGTGAAAAAATGAAGTCTACACTAAGTGAAATAAAGGAAAATGTACAGGGAACAAATAGTGATGGGAAGGAAACTGGGATTCAAATCAACAGAGTGGACCAGAAGAAAAAAAGGAACAACCAAACAGAAAAGAATGAAGAAACAATAATTGAAAAAAATGAGGAGAGGCTTAGGAATCTCCAGGACATATTTAAACATTCCAATATCTAAATTATAGGGGTACCAGAAGGAGGAGAGGAAGAGCAATAAGTGGAACAGTTATTTGATCAAATAATAAAGGAGAACTTCCCCAATCTGGCAAAGGAAATAGACTTCCAGAAACTCCAGGAAGCTCAGAGAGTCCCAAAGAAGTTGGACCCAAGGGGGAAGACACCAAAGCACATCATAATTACATTACCCAAGATTAAAATGAAGGAGAGAATCCTAGAAGCAGCAAGAGATAAAGAGACAATTACCTACAAAGGACTTCCCATCAGACTGTCAACTGATTTCTCAAAAGAGACCTTATAGGCAAGAAGGTGCTGGAAAGAAGTATTCCAAGTCATGAAAGGCAAGGACCTACATCCAAGATTGCTCTACCCAGCAAAGCTTTCATTTAGAATGGAAGGGCAGATAAAGTGCTTCTCAGATGAGGTCAAGTTAAAGGAGTTCATCATCACCAGTTCCCTATTATATGAAATATTAAAGGTATTTATTTAAGAAAAAGAATAGAAAAAACATGTATAGTAAAATGACAGCAAACTCACAATTATTAACCACACCTAAAGCAAAAACAGAAACAAACTAAGCAAACAACTAGAACAGGAACAGAACCACAGAAATGGAGATCACATGGAGGGTTATCAACAGGGGAGTAGGAGGGGGAGAGAGGGGGAAAAGGTACAGAGAATAAGTAGCATAGATGGTAGGTAGAAAATAGATGGGGAGGGTAAGAATAGTGTGGGAAATGTAGAAGCTAAAGAACTTATAAGTATGACACATGGACGTGAACTAAAGGGGGGATGTGGGTGGGAGAGGGTGTGCAGGGTGGGGGGGAGTGAAGGGGGGGAAATGGGACAACTGCAATAGCATAATCAATAAAGTATATATATATAAAAACACTCAGCAAAGTGGGAGTAGAGGGAGCATACCTCAACATAATAAAGGCTACATATGAAAAACCTACAGCCAACGTCACACTCAATGGGCAAAAACTAAAAGTTTTCCCCGTAAGATCAGGAACAAGATAAGCATGTCCACTTTCACCACTTTTATTAAACATAGTGTTGGAGGTTCTAGCCACAGTGATCATACAAGAAAATTAAATAAAAGACATCCAAATTGAAAAGGAGAAAGTAAAACTCATTTTTTGGTAGGTGACTTGATGGTGTACATAGAAAACCCTATAGGCTCCACCAAAAAATTACTTGACCTAATAAGTGAATTTGGCAAAGCAGAAGATACAAAGTCAATATTCAGAAGTTGGAGGTATTTTTGTACATGAATAATGAAATAGTGGAAACAGAAACTAGGAGAAATACAATTTACTATAGCAACAAGAAGACTAAAGTACCTAGGAATAAGCCTATACAAAGAGGTAAAGGACCTGTACTGAGAAAACTACAGAACACTGAAGGAAGAAATTAAAGAAGACACAAATAAATGGAAGTATATACCATGTTCATGGTTTGGAAGAATTAACATCATTAAAATGTCCATGCTACCCAAAGTAATCTATTGATTCAACTTAATCCGTATTAAAATACCAATGATATATTTCACAGATTTAGAACAAATATTTCAAAAATTTATATGGAAACATAAATGACCCGAAAGCTGCAGCAATTTTGAGAAAGAAGAACAAAGTAGGAGGGATCACAATACCTGATATCAAACTATATTATAAGGCCACCGAAATCAAAACAGTCTGATATTGGCATAAGAATAGATATGTATATCAGTGGGACAAAATAGAGAGCCCATAAATAAACCTTTGTCTCTATGGTCAATTAATATTTGACAAAGGGGAAGGAACATAAAATGAAGTAAAAAGAACCTCTTCAATAAATAGTGTTGGGAGATATGGACAAGTACATGCAAAAAATAAGAAAAGAAAGAAACTAGACGACCATCTTATACCGTACACCAAAACAAACTGAACATAGATAAAAGACTTAAATATAAGTCATGACACCATAAAAGTCCTAGAGAAGAATATAGGCAGAAAATTTCAGATATCCTATGCAGCACTATTTTCACTGACGTATTTCCTAGGGAAATAAAGGAAACAATAAACATATGGGACTACATTAAATTAAAAAGCTTCTGCATGGCCAAAGGAAATATCTGCAAAATGAAAAGGGAACCAACTCTATGGGAAAATATATTTGCAAATGAACCTTGGGCAAGCATTTGGTTTCCAAAATATATAAAGTACTCAGAAGACTCAACACCAGGAAAAAACAAACAAACAAACAAGTCTTTAAAAAATGGGTAAAGGACCTGAACTGACACATCTTCAAGGATTACATACAGAGGGCCCAGAGACTTATGAAAGAATGCCAACATCACTAGGCATCAGAGAGATGCAAATTAAAACCACAATGAGATACCACTCCACGCTGGCCAGAATGGCCATTATAAACAAATCAACAAACAACTAGTGCTGGCAAGGTTGTGGAGAAAAGGGAAGCATAGTACACTGTTGGTGGAATGCAGACTGGTGCAGCTATTGTGGAAAACAGTATAGAATTTCCTCAAAAAACTAAAAATTGAACTGACTTTTGATCCAGTCATCCCATTGCTATGACTATACCCTAAGAATCCTGAAGTACCAATTCAAAGGAATGTATGCACACCAATGTTCATATCAGCATTATTTACAATAGCCAAGTGCTGGAAACAACCTAAGTGCCCATCAGTAAATGAGTGGATAAAAAAACTGTGGTACATTTATGCAATGGAATACTACACAGCAGAAATAGAAAAGAAACTCCTACATGTTGCAACAGCATGGATGGAACTGGTAAGAATTATGCTAAGTGAAATAAGCAAGGCAGCGAAAGACAAATGCCATAACATCTTTTCTATAAGAGGAACCTAATGAACAAAACAAATGAGCAAAATAGAACCAAAAACATGGAAATAAGGAACAAACTGACAGTGACCAGAGGGGAGAAGGAAGGGGTATAATGAAGGAAAGAAGGGTAAAGGTCTAGTCAAGGAACATGTATAAAGGACCCTTGGATATGGACAACAGGGTAAGGACTGACTGTGAGAGCAGGGGTGGGTTGGGCAGGGGAGAGCAATAGGGGAAAAACTGTGTCAGCTGTAATTGAACAACAGTTTAAAAAAACCTGTTTTCCAAAGTGGCAGTGTCATTTTACATTTACATCCACAGTGTGTAAGAGCTCTAGTGGCACCAGCCCTTGGTATGGTCAGTCTTTTAAATTTTATTTATACTAGTTGGAGTGTGGTAGTATCATATTGTCATTGTAATATGCATTTGCTTAATGACTTTTGATGGTAAGCACATTTTCATGTGTTTATTTCTTTCAGTAGATCTTCTTTGGTGAAGTGTTGAAGTGTGTGTTCAAATTTTTGGAATATATTTTTATTGGTTTAGTGAATTGTTATTGTTGAGTTGCTGAGTTCTTAATTTTTCTTTATTTTTATTTTACAATTACAGTTTATATATTATTTATATCAGTTTCAGGTGTACATTATAGCGGCTATACATTTATTTAATTTACAAAGTGATCCAATAATTGTAGTACCTACCTGGCACTATACATAATTATTACAATATTTTTAACTATATTCCCATTGCTATACTGTACGTCCCCATGACTATTTTGTAACTACCGATTTGGACTTCTTGATCCTTTCACCTTTTTACGAAGCTCTCCAGCCTACCCACCAGCTAATCTGACAACCATCACTTTGTTCTCTGTGTCTATGAGTCTGTTTATGTTTTGTGTTTTAGGTTCCACATATAAGTAAAATCATATGGTATTTGTCTTTCTCTGTCTGACTTATTTCACTCAGCAAAATCACACTGTTCATAGTGATCTGGCAAAAATGTCTGAGTAATTTGATTTTATGTCTGGAAGATTTATCTACTGATGTCAATGGGGGTGTTAAAGGGCCCTACTATGACCATATAACTGTTGCTCTTTCTTTTTATGTCCATCAGTATTTGCCTTACATATATATGGTGCTCCTATGTTGGGTGCATAAATGTTTAAGAGTGTTTTATTCTCTTGTTGTACTGATACCTTTTTCTTTCTGGTTTTGATTTTCCTTTTTTTTATTTTTTATTTTAATCATTGTTCAAGTACAGTTTTCTGCCTTTTACTCCCATTCCAGCCGTCCCACCCATCCTTCTCCCCTCCCATCCCATTAACCACCCCCCTAGTTTTTGTTCATGTGTCCTTCATATTTGTTCCTGTAAACCCTTCCCATTCTTCCCTGAAATTCCCTCTTCTCCTCCCTCTGGTCACTTTCAGCCTGTCCTCCATTTCAGTGTCTTTGACTATATTTTGCTTGTTTTTGTTTTGTTGTTTAGGTTCCTGTTAAAGGTGAGATCATATGGTATTTCTCTTTCACTGCCTGGCTTATTTCGCTTAACATAATGCTTTCCAGTTGCATCCATGATGTTCCAAAGGGTAGGAGCTCCTTCTTTCTTTCTGCTGCATAGAATTCCATTGTGTAAATGTACCATAGTGTTTTGATCCACTCATTTACTGATGGGCATCTAGGTTGCTTCCAGCACTTAGCTATTGTAAATTGTGCTGCTATTAACATTGGGGTGCAAAGGTTCTTTTGCATTGGTGTTTCAGGGTTCTTAGGATATAGTCCCAGCAGTGGAATTGCTGGGTCAAAAGGCAGATCCATTTTTAGTTTTCTGAGGAAGTTCCATACTGTTTTCCATAGTGGTTGTACCAGTCTGCAGTCCCACCAACAGTGCACTAGGGTCCCCTTTTCTCCACAACCTCTCCAACACTTGTTGTTTGTTGCTTTGTTTATGATGGCCATTCTGACTGGTGTGAAGTAGTATCTCTTTGTGGTTTTAATCTGCATCTCTCTAATAGCTAGCGATATTGAACATCATTTCATGTGTCTTTGGATCCTCTGTATGTCCTCCTTGGAGAAGTGTCTGTTCAAGTCTTTTGCCCATTTCTTAACTGGGTTGCTTGTCTTCTTAGAGTGGAGTCATGTAAATTCTTTATATATTTTGGAGATTAAACCCTTGTCTGAGGTATCACTGGCAAATATGTTTTCCCATACAGTTGGTTCTCTTTTTATTTTAATACTGTTTTCTTTAGCTGTGCAGAACCTTTTGATTTTGATGAGGTCCCATTTGTTTATTCTTTCTTTTATGTCCCTTGCTCTAGGGGACATGTCTGTAAAAAAGTTTTTGCATGATATATCTGAGATTTTCCTACCTACGTTGTCCTCTAGTACTTTAATGGTGTCATGGTTTATATTTAAGTCTTTATCCATCTTGAATTTATTTTTGTGTAAGGTGTAAGTTGGTGTTCTAGTTTCATTTTTTTTGCACGTAGCTGTCCAGTTCTCCCAGCACCATTTGTTGAAGAGGGTATTTTTACTCCATTTTATGTTGCTGCCTCCTTTGTCAAATATTAATTGACTATAGAGAGTTGGGTTTATTTCTGGGCTCTCTGTTCACTTCCATTGGTCCATGTGCCTGTTTTTATGCCAGTACCCGGCTGTTTGGATTACAGTGGCCTTGTAGTATAGTTTAGTGTCAGGTATTGTGATCCCTCCTACTTTACTCTTCTTTCTCACAATTGCAGCAGCTATTTGGGGTTGTTTATGGTTCCATATAAATTTTTGAAGTGTTTGAAATAAGCCATTGGTACTTTAATAGGTATTGCATTGAATGTGTAAATTGCTTTGGGTAGTATGGACATTTTGATGATGTTAATTCTTCCAATCCATTGACACAGTATATGTTTCCATTTGTTTGTGTCTTTCTTGATTTCTTTCCTCAGTGGTGTATAGTTTTCTGAATACAGGTCTTTTACCTCTTTGGTTAGGTTTATTCCTAGGTATTTTATTTTTCATTTTGCTGTATCAAATGGGATTTTTTCCTTGATTTCTGCTTCTGCTGTTTCATTTTTGGTGTACAGAAATGCGTTTGATTTCTGGATATTGACTTTGTATCCCGCTGTTTTGTCAAATTCATTTTTTAGGTCAAGCAATTTTTTGATAGAGTCTATAGGATTTTCTACGTACACTATCATGTCATCTGCAAACAATGACAGTTTTGTTTCCTCCTTTCCAATTTGGATTCCTTTTATTTCCTTTTCTCGTCTGATTGCTGTGGCTAAAACTTCCAATACTATATTGAATAAAAGTGGTGAAAGTGGACAACCTTGTTTTGTTCCTGTTCTTAGTGGAAAAGATTTTAGTTTTTGCCCATTGAGTATGATGCTGGCTGTAGGTATTTCATATATGGCCTTTATTATGTTGAGGAATGTTTCCTCTATTCCCACTTTGCTGATTGTTTTTGTCATAAATGGATGCTGTACCTTATCAAGTGCTTTTTCTGCATCTATTGATATGACCATGTGATTTTTGTCTTTGCTTTTGTTTATGTGATGTATTACATTTACTGATTTGCGAATATTGAACCATCCTTGCATCCCTGGGATGAAACCCACTTGGTCATGGTGGATGATCTTTTTAATGTATTGTTGGATGCGGTTTGCCAGTAATTTGTTGAGGATTTTAGCATCAATGTTCATCAGAGATATTGGCCTGAAGTTTTCTGTTTTCGTTGTGTCTTTATCTAGTTTTGGAATTAGGATGATGTTGGCCTCATAAAAAGAGTTTGGGAGTCTTCCATCTTTTTGGATTTTTTGGGATACTCTGTGAAGGATAGGGATTAGCTCTTCCGTCAATGCTTTGTAGAATTCTCCTGTGAAACCATCTGGTCCAGGGCTTTTGTGTGTTGGGAGTTTTTTAATTCCTGCCTCAATTTCTTTTGCTGTTATTGGTTTGTTCAGGTTTTCTGCTTCTTTTTCATTGAGCTTTGGAAGATTATATTTTTCTAGAAATTTGTCCATTTCATCTAGGTTTTCAAATTTCTTGGCATACAGTTCTTTGTAGTAATTTCTTACAATTAGTTGTATTTCTGTGGTATCAGTTGTAATCTCTCCTCTTTCATTTCTGATTGTGTTTATTGGGGTCTTCTCTCTTTTTTTTCTTGATGAGTCTACTTAAAGGTTTGTCAATTTTGTTTATCTTTTCAAAGAACCAGCTCCTGGATTTATTGGTCCTTAGAATTGTTCTTTTAGTCTCTATGTCATTTAATTCTGCTCTGATCTTGGTTATTTCCTTCCTTCTACTTGCTCTGGGCTGTCTTTGTTGTTGTTCCTCTAGTTATTGTAGATGTAGGGTTAGGTTGTTTATTTGAAATATTTCTCTTTTTTAGGTATGCCTGTATCACTATGAACTTCCCTCCTCTCAGGACTGCCTTTGTGTGTCCCATAAGTTTTGGGCTGTTGTAAGTTCATTTTCATTTGTTTCCAGAAAACTTTTGATTTCTTTCCTAATTTCATCCTTGACCCATTCATTGTTTAATAGCATGCCATTTAATCTTCATGATTTTGAGTTTTGGGTTTTTTTCCTTGGGGTTGGTTTCTAGTTTCAGTCCCTTGTGATCCGAGAAAATGCTTGGTATGATTTTGATTTTCTTGACCTTGTTGAGACTTGTTTTGTGTCCTATGATGTGGTCTATCTTTGAAAATGTTTTGTGTACATTTGAAAAGAATGTGTATTTAGCTTCTTTGGGATGGAGGTCTCTGTAAATATCAGTCAAGTCCATTTCATTTAGGGTATTATTCAATGCCACAATATCTTTGTTGATATTTTGTTTGGAAGATCTGTCCATTTTTGACTGTGGGGTGTTAAAATCCCCCACTATAATTGTGTTGCTGTCAATATCTTTCTTAAAGTCCTCTAGGATTTTCTTTATGTATTTGGGTGCACCTATGTTGGGTGCATATATATTTACAATATTCATGTCTTCTTGGTGGATTCTTCCCTTGAGTATTATGAAGTGACCTTCTGGGTCTCTCTCTATGGCCCTTTTTTGGAAGTCTATTTTGTCTGAAATGAGTATTGCTACCCTGCCTTTTTTCTCCTGTCCATTTGGTTGGAAAATTTGTTTCCAGCCCTTCACTTTCAGCCTGTGCAGGTCTTTTATCCTGAGGTGGGTCTCTTGTAGGCAGCATACATATGGGTCATGTTTTCCTATCCATTCAGTTATTCTGTCTTTTGATTGGAGCATTTAATCCATTTACATTTAAGGTTATTATTGATAGGTACTTATTCATTGCCATTTATGTACATGTGTTCCTCTCTTTCTTTGTCTTTTCCTTCCTTTCCTTAAATCAGACCCTTTAGCATCTCTTGCAGAGCTGGTTTAGAGGAGGTATATTCTTTTAGACTTCTTTTGTCTGTGAAGCTTCTTATTTGGCCTTCTCTCTTGATTGAGAGCCTTGCTGGGTAAAGTAGCCTTGGTTGCAGACCTCTGGTTCTCATTACTTGGGGTATTTCTTGACATTCTCTTCTGGCTTGAAGTGTTTCCATTGAGAAATCAGCTGTTAGTGTTATTGGGGCTCCCTTGTATGTTACTTCCTGTTTCTCCCTTGCTGCCTTTAATATTCTCTCTTTGTCTTGAAATTTTGCCATTTTAATTATGATGTGTCTTGAGGTGGGCCTGTTTGGATTCCTCTTGATTGGGACTCTGTGTGTTTCCTGGATTTGTGTGATTTTTTGTCTCATCAAATTAGGGAAGTTTTCCATCATTACTTTTTCAAATAGGTTTTCTATCCCTTGCTCATCTTCTTTTCCTTCTGGTATCCCTACTATACGGATATTATTATGTTTCATATTGTCTTGCATTTCTCTTAATCCCTCTTCATTTTTTCTGAGCCTCTTTTCATTTTCTTGTTCTTTCTGGGTGTTTTTTTCTACTTTGTCCTCCAATTCGCTGATCTGATCTTCTGCTTCATTGATCCTGCTTTTCATTCCTTCTACTGTGTTCTTCAGTTCAGAAATTGTATTCTTCATTTCCTCTTGGTCCTTGTTGATAGTTTCTATTTCCTTTTTGATGCTGATATAGTTTGCAGTGAGTTTGTTGTAGCTTCCCTGTAGTTTCTGGTAATTCACTGTGAGCTCATTGAGCTTCCTGATATCATTGTTTTGAACTCAATATCTGATAGTTGAATTGCCTCTATATCATTTAGCATTCTTTTTGAGACTTCCTCCTTTCTCTTCATTTGCAGATTGTTTCTTTGTCTTCTCATTGTTTGTGAGACTGTTTTTGTTAGCCTCTGTTTCTTAAATTGATCTATTCTTGTTTCCTGTGTTTATAGTGTGAACTTCTGTGGTAGAATACCTGTGAGATTCAGTGATACAGTCTCTTTCCAGTAGCCTGGTGTTCACAGCTTCCCCCTACATTTTTTTGGGATCAGTTGGAGCAGTAAGGCAAAATGGTTTAAGACAGCAAGACAGTATTCTATGATATTTATAGTAGCAGCCAGTAGAGAAGAGATGGGAGATCCTTTGGCTATATATAGTGTTAACCGTGATCTTCCACCCCACTAGCCATGTTTTAGAAAGTATGGAAAGAAGATAAGACTCTTATTGGGGAGGAAAGGATTGTGAGTTGGATCTAGAAAGCTGTGAGGCTGTGGGAGGTCAGATTCTGAGGTAGGGTGGGAATAAAGAATAGTAAATAGGAGTAGTGTGTGAAAGAATAGAGATAACCCCTGCAATAATAAAGTTCAGGAAATTGTGAAGTGGGCTGAGATCTGGGAGTGATGTTGTGTAGTATTTACAATTGTATGAAAAGGTCTTATTTACAGCAATATTGAAGCAACAATCTTGTGGCCGATTCTATGAGATCTAGATAACAAGAATAAGGAGTATAGATCCTTCAGTGGTGTACTAATGGAACACAAATGAAGGACAGTAAATTGTCAACACACTGTGAATGAGATAACAGGGGGAACGACAGTATAACCAGCCAAGCAAAAAAGATTATACAGAAATAAAAAGAATACCAAAATACTATTAAAATAAAAAATGTCAGAAAAGAGAGAAAAAGATAATACAAATTTGCAGTAACTTTCAGGCTCAAAAAAAAAAAAAGCAGAAGATGGAATGCAGGAGAGAGAAATTTAGAGTGGAAGGAATAGCACTAGGACAAAAGGAAGAGAAACATGGAATTGAGAAATATAAAAATAATAAGAGTTAAAAAATAAAAAGTTACTTAAAAAAACAAGATAAAATCAAACAATCAAACAACAACAGCCAAAAACAAACAAACAAAAAACAATCCTCTTATTGGTTTCTAACTGGCCAAGCCAGTTTCTCTGGTCTTGCTGGCTTCAGCAGGCTGAGGGGAGATTGGAATGCTTTTCACCTTCCCAGTCAGAACTCCTTCAGTCTCTCAGGTACCGTCCCCAGGGCTAGCCTCATGCTCTCCCCAGAGCCGATCTGATGCTTCAGGTTCAGGGTGTAAGCTCCAGGGATCGCAAGGGGTCGCACCCTTCCCCCAACTTCGCCACCGCAGGCTCTACTTTCCCCGAGGCACCCGCGTCTCCTCCGGGTTCACGGTGCAAGCTCTGGGGATTGCTAGGGGTCGAGCACTTCCCCAACTCCTCTGCTGCGGGTTCCTGGAGCCCGCGAAACGCCAAGGGGGTTCACAGTGTGAGAATCAGGAATCCCGGAGGGGCGCGCGCTTGCCTGAGATCACCACCACGAGCTCCAGAAACCCCCGAATGCCCATGCCCTTCCCTTGTTCAGGGCTGTGGGGTCTGGGTCTTCCACGAAACCACACCCTCACTGGGTTGGGAGTGCGGGCGCTCGGCCAGGCCGCCCTTGGTTGTGCAGGCTGGGGAACTTACTCTTCCCCAGGCTGTGCGTGGGTGTTTGCACCCCTTGAGCCCTTGTGAGAATGTCCCTCAGTCTCACTCCCCTCTCTGTGCCTTCAAGCAACAAGGCCTCCCCAGGTGTTGCTCAATCCTTGTTGTCCCCCGAGGGAGCGGTGACTCCACTCTCCTGGGTGCCCTGAGACAGACCCAGAGGCACCCGGCCTGGGGGCTGCAACCTCCCTGGTCCCCGCGCTGATCCCTGGGCCCTTATTATCCTGAAGCAGCTTCTTACCATCTGGTTTTTCAATATCCGCTATAATTTTTGATGTCCTATTTTCATAAATGTTGTGATATTGGTGGCCCCTTGCTCTGTTCCTCCTCAGATCTGCCAGATTCTCTCCCGTGCACAGGGGAAGGGGATTACAATCCCTCCAACAACACTGCCATCTTCCCCTCCTCACTGTGGTTTCAATACTTAATGACTAACTTAATGATATCAAACATTTTTGGTTATTTATGTCTTCTTTCATGGAATGCCTATTTGAATTTTTACCCACTTTTCTATTGGGTTGTCTGTCTTTTCTTGTTGAATTACAATAGTTTGTTTGTTATAGATATGAGTCTTTTATCCACTACATTGCTGCATTTTTTTTCTTTTGATGACTTACTTTTGTACAATGTCAGAAATTCTTAGTTCTTCTGAGTCATCAATCTTACTCTTTAAGGTTAATTTTTAAAAATGTACTGTTTAAAAAAATCTCTGCCTACTCAAGAGTCATGAAGATACTTTTCTATTTTATTTTTAAGAAGCTTTATTGTGTTACCTGTCATACGTAGTTTTAAAAAAATACTCTAGACCAGGTTTTTGTGTATGATGTAAAGTAGGAGTCAGGATTTATATTTTTCTATAAAGACAGGCAATTGTCCCAGCATCATTTATTAAAAAGGCCACTTTTCCCTATTATAGTTATATGTCTGGGTTTGTTTCTGAACCCTCTGTATTATCCCATTTAGTTTATTTATCTATCCTTTCAACAATATCATGTTACTTTAATTATTGTAGTTTTATAGTAGACTTTGATATATGTTGGTGTGTTTTCTATTTTTAAGATAGTCTCAGCCTTACATTTCCAGATATAATTAGAATCAGCTTGTCTCTTTCCCTACTAAATTGAACCAAGCCAAAAACAGAACCAAACAATAAAACTCTGCTGGGATTTTGATTAGGATCACACTGCATCTATAGCTCAATTTGGTGAGAATAACATACTTGTGATCCTCTTCTTGCAATCTATGAACATGGAAAGCCTCTTCATTTATTTAGATTTTGAATAAATTTATTCTATTTTGTAGCTTTCTATATAGAGGCCTTATAAATCTTTAGTTTAATTTATTCTACATGTATTTTAATATATTTTGGTACTATAGAAATTAAGTTAATGTTTGCATATTGACCTTATAGTCTTCAACATTACTAAATTTCTTTATTTTAATAATTAGTCTGTAAATTTTTCTTTTTAGATTTTACATGTACACAAACTTGTTGCCTGCAAATAATTATGGTTTTCTTTCTTTCTTTTTAACCTTACCTTCCTCCCCTTTCTTGACTTCTTGTAAGATCTTCTTTCTAGCTAAGACCTTTAGTACAATGTTGCATAAAAGTGGTGATAGCAGACATGTTTGTCTCATTCTTTCTCTCAGGAGAGGAGGTTTCAATATTTTACAATTAAATATCATGTTTGCTCTAGAACTTTGGCAACTTTTATTTATTAAAAAATTACCTTCTTTCCTAAGTTTGCTAGGACTTATTTTTAATCTTATTTTATTTTTAGTCATTAAATTTTATCTAGTGTTTATTCTTTTTTTTTTTTTTTTTTTTTTTTTTTTTTTTTTTTTTTTTTTTTAAAGATTTTATTTATTTATTTTTAGAGAGGGAAGGGAGAGGGGGAGAGAGAGAGAGAAACATCAATGTGTGGTTGCTGGAGGACATGGCCTGCAACCTAGGCATGTGCCCTGACTGGGAATCGAACCTGCGATGCCTGGTTCGCAGCCCGCGCTCAATCCACTGAGCTACGCCAGCCAGGGCTAGTGTTTATTCTTTATCTATTAAGATGATCATATGATTTTTCTCTCTTACTCTGTTAATGTACTTAATTATATTGATTTTTAAATGTTAAAGCAACATTATAATCCTAGAACAAACTCCATAAGTTTGTGGAAATATATACAGGGGTGGGCAAAAGTAGGCTTACAGTTGTAAGTACTTGAAACAGTTTATTCTCATATTTATTAATTATTGTATTATTTCCACACAAATAACTATAAACCTACTTTTTCCCATCCTGTATATATATGTGTGTGTGTATACAAAATATCACATCACTAGATTTATTTTGATAATATTTTGTTATGGAGTTTTAATCTGTGTTGATAAGAAAGAGTGTCCTGTAATTTTTCTTTATTGTAGTATATTCTCAGATTTTGATATCAAGATTATGCTGTATTAATGGAATGCTGGGGGAAATGTTTCCTCTTTTCCTAATTTCTGGTAGAGTTTGTATATGTTTGACAATATTTTTCTTAAATTATAGTCTAGAAGATTTTACTGTGAATTTTCTGAAGGTTTCACTTTCATTACATTTTGTCATTGTTGGGAACAGTGTTTTATGTATGCCAATTGGGTCAACTATTTGTATTGTTCAGAGTATTTATGGTTTTACCGATTTTTATTTTTGTCTCAGTTGCTCTCTGAGTTACTGAGAGAGCTGTGTTAAGATCTCCTTCTATGGAACGACATTTGACTTTGGGTGGTAAACACATAATATATTTATATACAGATGTATTAAATGCAGATAATGTATTATAGAATTGTACATTTGAAACCTATATAATTTTATTAACCAATGTCACCCCAATAAATCTAATTTAAAAATCTCCTACTATAATTATACATTTGTCTATTTCCTCTTTTAGTTTTGTCAGTCTTTGCCTTATGTATACTGAAGCTATGTTATTGGATGTATATGGAATTAGAATTGTGAAATCTTCCTGAAGCAAGCATCATTACTGCATTATTATGTTGTGACCCTTCTTTATTGCATGCAGTCCTTCTTGTCATAAAGTTTGCTTGTTTGATTATAAAATAGCTCCAGGGCTGTGTTTAAAACAGCATGTAGCTCTGTGTTTTTAAATTTAGTCTCATAATCTTAGCCTTTTAAATGAAGTATTTAGCCTAATAGAGAAGTATTTGGGCTTATATTTACCATATACTCTTTGTTTTGTATTTGACCCACCTGTTTATGCTCTTTTATTCTTTGCTTTCTTATGAATTAATTTTTTAAATTACTAAATTAAAAAATTTGATTTGCTGTTGTACCTCTTCTTTTAGTAGCTGTCCTAGAGGTTATAATAAACATTTATGACTAAACACAGTCAAATACTTTTACTACTTTCCTGATAATTCATGGACTTTAAAATTTTTACCTTCACTTACTCCTCTTCCTGCCTTTTGTTGTCTTGAATTTTAATTTTAGATATATTAAAACTTCATAATATGTAACTACCATTGTTTTATACAGTAAATATTCATGTGTATTTTAACTACATATACCCTTTCCAGCGTTCTTCATTCTTTCCTTACATTTTTTACACTATTGATATATTTTGTTTTTATTTCTTAAGGATATTTTTGCTGAGTATATAAATGAGCAAGAAATACATCATCCCTCTAGTGTGAGGAATTGCAACACTGTATAACAAAGGGTATTGATAACAGGGAGTGATGAATCAGCCCCTATATCATGAGCAGTTTACAGCACAGCTGCTTGCTTCTGCAAAGCCAGCAGGGGAATCTCAATCCACCAAGAGTCTTATATAACATAATGTAGCCATAAGAGTAATATCTCATCACCTTTGCCAATAGTGCACCTTACTCAAGTAGTTAACAGCCTATCATTTTTGCCATATAATGTAATCTAATCAGAGGGTAAATATCCCATCCACCTTTGCCACATTCTACTGGTTAAAAGCAAGCGGCATGTGTATACTTAAGGAAAGGGGTTGTATAGGGGTGTGACTCATTAGGGTTCACCTCAGGGTTTGTGCCACACTATCTATATGCTAATGCTTTGTTTCCTTCCCACTAAGAAACGTGTTTGAATTTCCCTTTATTTAGTAAAAACACTTTTTTTCTCTATGTGTTTTTGCTCACCTATTTGTCTCACAACACATTACAAATGAGATATCTGAAGCTCAAAGTAGAAATTATTTACTCCTTCTTTATAGTCTTTTTTCTAATTTCTGTGAATCAAATTTTATGATGAAAGCTTTTATAAACCATAAAGTTAAAACTTATACACATAAAACATATTTAATATAGAAAGATGAAAAACACAAGTGGATGTAAATAAGAAAATGAAAATTCTCTGGGATGATAGAATTTTATCCGCTGTTTCTGAATCAGCCAACATATTCATACCAAAGAAAAGCAGTCATTCTTGCTTGGACATGATTCAGAGCATCATTGATGTGGTCCCAAGTAAACCCGAGTGTATTATTTCAGCAACTTGCTAACTAAGAAAACACCAGTGTGGACAGATAGTATTTCTTAGTAGCTCTGACTGTATGAAATGAAAACAATTTCAACCCTGGTGATCCTGGAAGATCTAAGATATGGAGTTTCTTTAGATTGCTTTATTTTCATCCATAACTACATCTATCCTCTTTCTGTTGCGCATGGGTTGGTTTCTAAACTGGGAGTGATTTTGGCCCCCAGGGGACATTTGATTGTCATGGGTGTGGGGAAGAAGGAAATGGAGAACAATGCTACTGTCATATATTGAGCTAAGGCCATGGATCCTGCTAAACATCCTACAATGCAGAGGACAGTCCCCACAACAGAGAATTATCCAGCCCAAAATGTTGATAGTGTCAAGGATGGGGAACCCTGATTTCACTCCTTCCTTTTCAGTTAAGTGGCCAAGAGCTTGGTTTCTTCCATATCTACTCTCACCAATTTGCTATCCCAGAGGAAACCAGACTGTTCACAGAACAGCACCAGCCTGTTATCATTTCTGTCATATCTCAGGACAAGGTCTAGCTTAGACATGTGTGTAACTGCAGAGGGACAATGACTAGGAGAATCCAAAATCCAATATTTGTTCCTCTCTTTGCCCTTTGGGGTACTGTAGGCCCTGAGAGGTCATGAGCAGCTACAGACTGTGAAATAAAATCGAACAGTAGAAATAAAAGAGCAACCGAAGGCAGTGAAGAGGGACAAGATGTATCCTGAAGGCTCTTACACAGCTGGTAGAAGGGCCTCCCAGGTGGACAAGGCAGGACCATGGTGGGGAAAAGTCTGAGGGCAACAAGAAGAGAAGCCTGATAGTCACAATACCTAAAGTCTAATAATAATATCAATGAATACTTCAGTGACAGGCATGTACTAATATGCACTTTTTATCTCTTATTTATTCCTTATAATAATGCTATGGAATATACTATTATTGTCTCTATACCCAAATGAGGAAACTGAAGCCCAGAAAAGTGAAGTGACATGCTCAAAGTCAGAGTCCATGGAACTCTGATGAAGAACTGAGATGAAAACCTGAAGTGCTTTTCTCCCAAGCCTAGGCCCATGAGTATACCCAGAAGGACCTGTGAACAGATGAGGAACCCCAGACTATAAGAGGTCAGCTCCTGGGGCACCAGGCCCAGGATCCATCACAGACAAAAAGTTTTTCAGGTTTGGGGTATGAGGGTCTGGACATGGCAACAGCAAGGCGGACTTGGTGCTGAGTAACAACACAGTGTCAGATGACTTGGAATAAGAACTATCTCAGGGTTTGCAGAAGCCATGAGCTGTTAGGGGAATAAATATGGGGAAACATAAGGGAAGGAGAAATGGGATTAAGGCAAGAACCAACAGTTTAAACATTCCCTGTAGTCAGGTCCTGTGCTCCAAATGGGAGTTTCCTCACACTGAGGGTTTGGCAGCTGCAGCTCCTGGTCCTGGAGTAGACTAGCAGGGGCAGTGCTGTCTGACTTCCACCTGCTTTAAACAGGGGTGAGGCCCCAGATAGACAGCAGTTACCAAAGTTGTTCTCAACTGAGACTAAAACATATCCCTAAGATTTTGTCATCTCTTTTTTGAAAATTCTTTTATTTCCTCTCCAATACATACATGAAGTGATAAAAACTTGAGATCTCTGGCTGGAACCTGGAAATGCTCTGGGGATCCTCTTTCCTATAGAGCAATTCAGTGCAAAGAGAAGAACTTTGGCTTCAGAGAAAGACAGACTTTAGTCTAAATCCCAGTTCTGCTCCCTGTACTTGTGGGAACCTGACCAAGCTTTATAAGCTCCTTGCATCAGTTTACTTATCTATAAAATAGGGATAAGAGGGCTTCCAGTCAAGATGGAGGCATAGGTAGAAATGCTTCACTTCCTCGCACAACCAAAAGAAGGATAACAACCAATTTAAAAACAAAAAACAACCAGAACTGCCAGAAAATCAAATTTCATGGAAGTCCGACAACCCAGGACTTAAACATTCATCCATACTGGTAGAAGGGGTGGAAATGGGCAGCAGCTTAGAGAGGACATGCAGCAAGCCAGCAGGCTGCACAGGTGAGACAGGGACTGGTGGACTAGGCTGTCCCACATTTGAATGCAGATAAACCAGGAGGAAGAACTGGGGAGTGAGACAGGGTTTCAGTGCAGGAAACTAAAATCTCAAAACCTCTGGCTATGAAAATCTGCAGATGTTAAGGTGACTGGAGAAAGTTCCAGTCTTACAGGAAAGTCCATTGGAGAGGCCCATGATGTCCTAGAAGGTACACAAACCCCCCTGCCTGTGAATCAGCACCCGAAAGGGTACAATTTGCTTGTGGGAAGTGAGGAAAGTCACAGAAATTGGGGTAAGAGACCAGCAAGCAGCACTGTTCCCTCTCTAACCCCTTTCCCACAGACAGCACCAGAACTCAGTGATGTGAGTTGCCCTGCTCTGGTGAATACCTAAGGCTCCGCCTCCTACAATGTAATAGGTGTGCTGAGACAAAGAAATATGGCCCAAATGAAAGAACAGATCAAAACTACAGAAAAAGAGCTAAGCAATAAGGAGATAGCCAACCTATCAGAAACAGAGTTCAAAACACTGGTAATCTGGATGCTCACAGAAATGACTGAGCTTGATCAGAAAATGAAGGAAGGAATGAAGGCTATTCAAAGAGAAATAAAGAAAAATGTACAAAAAACCAACAGGAAGAAAGGAAACAAGGACTCAAATCAATGATTTGGAACAAAAGGAAGAAATGAACATCCAACTGGAACAGAATGAAGAAACAAGAATTAAAAAAAAATGAAAAGAGGCTCAGGAACCTGTGGGACAACTTTAAACGCTCCAACATCCAGATCACAGGGTGCCAGAAGGAGAAAAGGAAGAGCAAGAAATTGAAAACTTACTTTAAAAAATAATAACAGAAAACTTCCCCAGTCTGGTGAAGAAAATAGAATTTCAGGAAGTCCAGAAAGCTCAGAGTCCCAAAGAAATTGGACCCAAGCAGGAACACACCAAAGCACTTAAGTTATTAAGTTACCCAAGATTAAAGATAAGGAAAGAATCTTAAAAGCAGCCAGAGAAAAAGAGAGAGTTACCTACAAAGGAGTTCTCATAAGGCTATCAGCTGATTTCTCCAAAGAAACCTTACAGGCAAGAAGGGACAGGAAAGAAGTATTTGAAGTCATGAAAGGCAAGGACCTACATCCAAGATTACTCTATCCAGCAAAGCTATCATTTAGAATGGAAGGGCAGGTAAAGTGTGTCCCAGATAAGGTCAAGTTAAAGGATTTCATCATCACCAAGCCCTTATTATATAAAATGTTAAAGGGACTTACCTAAGAAAAAGATGATCAAAACTATGAACAGTAAAATGACAACAAACTCACCACCATCAACAATGAACCTAAAAACAAAACAAAAACAAACTAAGCAAACAACTAGTACAGGAACAGGATTGCAGACATGGAGATCACATGGAGGGCTGTCAGTGGGGAGAGGAAAGGGGAGAATGGGGAGAAAATGTATAAGGAATAAGAAGCATAATAGGTAGACAAAATATAGACAGGGGGAGGTTAAGAATAGTATAGGAAATATAGAAGCCAAAGAACTTATATGTGCAACCCATGGACATGAACTAAGTGAGGGGATGCAAGGAGAAGGTAGATAAAGGGGAGAAAAAATTGGGACAACTATAATAGCATAACTAATATACTTCAAAAAATGGGGATAGAAATAATTATATATTTATATAATTCTATACATGAAATGATAAAATATAAATAATAATTTAATTCACAAAACTATGATTGTTATGAATATAATTATAGAATTATAAAACAGCATTATATACTTATATAATATTAATATTAATGTATAATATATTATATATAATACATATAAATAAATGTGAATAAAATAATTGCTGAGGTTTGTACTAGCTTTTATCATTTGATTATTTATTAATGAAATAAGTCCCATGTTGGTTTGTCGTGTGCTTGGCAAATCAACCTGATTCAAATTGATTGCTTTTGGGGAAAAAGAAGATCTGTAGCCAGGTGTGGGAGAGAAATGTCAAGGAGGAATGCAGGTGACAGTGGTCCCTGGGAAGGAATGGCCACCTCAGTGTGGGAAAGTCTCCAATAGTGAACCTGTAGGGTGACGGCTCTAGATGCTGCACAGCTGCTACTTTTGACTTAGTGACATTTTATTTTTAACATATTAAATTATGAAATATTTCAAACATCCCCTAGAGTACAAAACTAACAGGCGCTGATATCCCAGCCATGTTAATTAACTGTATGTTAAGATTTTGCCATGTTTGTTCAGGTCTTTTTTTTTAGATTTTATTTATTTATTTTTAGAGAGGGGAGAAGGGAGAGAGAAAAAGAGGAAGAGAAACATCCATGTGTGGTTGCCTCTTGTGCGCCCCCTACTGGGGACCTGGCCTGCAACCTAGGCACATACTCTGACTGGGAATTGTACAAGCAACCCTTTGGTTTTCTGGCCAGCACTCAGTCCACTGAGTCGCACCAGCCAGGGCTGTTTAAATCTTTTTAAGAAGCATTAAAACATTCCTGAACAGTGTTCTTCCTTGGACCACCTGTGCCTTCCCCCATCCTGCAAAGGTCACCAACATTCCCTACATGTTTTGGCTTTTTGTATCTGTAAATAATAACACCATGTCTTATTTGTTTAAAAACTAGATGGTATAAATGATATAATCTAAATATTCCTTGCAAATTACCCCTTCCCCCCATCATTCAATACTATGCTTTTCAGATTTAACCATGTTCACATGCATATATCTTCTTCAGTCATTTTAACTGTTGGAATAGTATGTCACATACAATTAAGCATAGTTTATTTATATATGCCTCCTACTCAGGGGCATTTAGATTCTGCCTCCCTCCCTTTCTCTCTCTCCTACCCTCTCCTTTTTCCTTTTCCTTTTCCTATTACAAACAGCTGTGGCCATTCTTTTGGATGCCTCCTGGGTTGTATGTGTGAGTTTTTCTAGGGTGTATCCTTAGAAGTGGATTTGCTGTATTATAGAGTATGGCAATCTTTACCTCACTAGTATCACAAAGTTGCTTTCCAGAGTGGTCCTTTCTATGTACTCATCCACCAGCAATGTCTGGAAATTCTTGTTCCATGTCCTGGCTATTACTTGGTGTTATCAGACATGAATTTTCATCCATCTGATAAGTGTGACATGTTGTTTTATTGTTTTTAATTTTTATTTCCCTGCATTTTATTAATATTGAACCATTGAACCATTCTTTTTTTGTATGATTGTTGGACACTGGTTTCCTTCTCTGTGAATGCTGTTTATATCTTTTGCTCATTTATCAACTGGGCTGTCTTTTCTGCTTAAAATGTTTGTGTATTCTAGACAATTAATCCTCTATGGCATTTGTTAGTTGCTAATAACTTCTTTAAATCTTAGGTTGGTTTCACATGCAGTTTGTGGTTCCTTTATAATACAAATATTTTAATTTTTAAGAAAGTTAAAAATGTATATATTTTATCTTGTATCTTATTACATATATTTTCTTCTTTATAATCTTTGGTTTTTATATCTTAAGAAATCCTTCTGACACAGGAGAGAGGAAGATGGTGGAGAGGTAGCAGGGAGCAGATTCCACTCACCCCTGCACAGGGGTGAAATACCTAGCGGATCTACTAAGGAACAGAGCAAACAGCCAACAGTATCCCAGCATATATGAAGATAGGAGACCAAAAATTGTAGCAGACATTGAAAAAACAGATGGTAAGAAGAGTGCCTCAGGACAATAAGGTCCCTGGGACCAGCTCTGGCATCAGGGCAGCTGCAGCCCCAGGCTGCAACCCCAGGCCTGGCACTTGCCAGGTCTGCCACAGGGTTCTTGGGAGAGAGCCGGGTCAACAGTTCTCTCCTCTGCCAAACAAGGTTTGAGCAGCACCCCAAGAGACCTGGTTGTTGGAAGTAGCAGAGAGGGGAATAAGGACTAAGTGGCAAACACACAGGGGCTGTGAGCACCCACAGAGTCTGTGGAGGCTGGCTGCAGGGTGCTGAGAGTTGGACCGAGATGGACCCTGACCTGGATAGCCCCCAGTCTGGTTGAAGGATTGGGCAGTGCAGGAGGCCAGGCCTCTGTATAGAGCAGTAGACTCGAGCAGGAGGAATTTCTCAAAAAGAAAAAGTGAAAAAAGAGATGCTTGGCGGCTCTTTAGGGAATTCTCCTGCAGGAGCCACTCTGGCCTCCTCCCCACCCTGCCCTGCAGTGCTCCCAAGGTGGCACGGAAGGCCCTGTGCACACTTCTGTAGCCCTGAGAGAGTGAGTGCCTGAACCTGAGGGTCCAGAGTCGGCCCAGCCGAATGCCCATGCCCGCAACCTGGGGAGAGTGCACTCTGAGGAAGGCCATGAGCCCACACCCAAAGCCCAGGGCAGAGTGTGTACCACGGAAGACTCCTCACTCACACCTGTAACCCGGAGGAGAGTGCTCGCTGGGACCAGAGGCTGCTGGGGAACTGGGCTGGAGGCTGACTGCCTATGAGGAAGGGAGAAAAGTGAAATCAATCTCCCTTCAGCCTGCTGCAGCCAGGAAGACCAGCAAAATTGGCTTGGCCAGTTTGAAGCCAGCAGGAGGCTTTTTTTTCTTTAAGTATTTTTTTAATTTTTTTATCTCTTAACTCCTTCTTCCTCTCTTTCCTTCTTTCTTGTTTTATTCCTTCTTTTCTTTCCCTTTTTATCTTTTCTCTCTTCCTTCTCTTTTTTTCTTTTTTATAATTCCCACGAGTGAGACAGAAAAACCTGGAACTGTGAAAAGACCAAAGATGGACCCAAAGAGGGGCATCCCAACAGCTGAGACACTGAGACAAATTTCACTTTGCTACTACAGAGACCTTGCAAGTTATTGCATATTTGTATTATTATTTTTTCATTATTCTAACCTTCTCTCCTTTCATACAACAATTTTTTCATTATTCTTACATCTTTTATTTCATTAGTATTGTTGTATTCCTCTTCTTTCTGATTAGCCTTCTTCATTTGGCTGGTTAAATTGCATTGTTTGACAGGTTTCCCTTGATTCTCTCTTTTATAGTGTATTGTTATTTTACTGTCTTTCACTTCACTTGTGTTCCATTAGCACACTACTCTAGGTCCTATAGTTCCTATTCTGGTTATCCAGATCACATAGATTCCATCATATGATTGTTGCTCCATTATTACTGTAATTAATAGCTGTTCCATCCTATTGTAAATACTACACAGCACCACTCCCAGATCTTAGCCTACTTCATGGTTTCCTGAACTCTACTACAGTTGTGGTTAACTCTATTCTCTCACACACTACTCCTATTTTCTATCCTTTACTCTCATGTTACCTCATAATCTGACCTCCCACAAGCTCACTGCTTTCTAGATCCAACTCACAATCCTTCCCCTCCCCAACAAGAGTCTTATCTTCTTTCCACACTTTGTAAAAAGTGGCTAGTTGGGTGAAATGTCATGGTTAACATTATACATAACCAAAGGATCTCCTATCTCTTCTCTATGGGCTGGTACTATAAATATCATAGAATACACTCTTGCTGTCTTAAACCATTTTGTCTCCCTGCTCCAACTGATGACAAAAAAAGAGTAGATGGAAACTGTGAACACCAGGATACCTGCTGGAAGAGGAAACTCCCCAACAAAGGAACCACCAACAGATAACAACAGAAGAAGGTGAAGGAGGGAGTGGAAGTCACACTAACTCAACCCAGGACCTATCTGGAAATACAACTACATAGTAGAGAAATTACCCAGAACAAACAACTGAACAAGAGCAAGAGAAAATCCTCAAGACCTAGTTAACATGGAAGAACTGGCTTCAACACAACCTGCCCACGCCTGCACAATAGAATACAAGAGGTGGTGGACAGAGGGACCCTCAGTTTACCAGCTGGTCAAAGGACCCACCAAACAAAGCCCCAATAGCAATCAAAACCCAAAGACATGCACAGAGCCAACATAAACGACAGCCCAAGACCAGTGAGCTTGGGATATCAAGGAAATGGCACCACTGAATCTCACAGGTATTTTACCATAGAAGTTCACACCATAAACCCAGGCAGTCAGAATAGATTAATTTAAGAAGCAGAGGCTAACAAGAAGAGTCTCACAAACAATGGGAAGACAAAAAATAATCCCCAAATGAAAGGAAAGGAGGGAGTCTCAGAAAGAATGCTAAATGAAACAGAAGGAATTCAACTATCAGATATTGAGTTCAAAGCAATGGTTATAAGGGAGTTCAGTGAGCTCACAGAGAGTTACTGAAAACTACAGAGAAACTATAATGAACTCATTGCAAACTATATCCACATGAAAAAGGAAATAGGAACTATCAACAAGGGCCAAGAGGAAATGAAGAATACAATTTCTGAACTGAAGAACACAGTAGAAGGAATGAAAAACAGGATCGATGAAGCAGAAGATCAGATCAGTGATCTGGAGGACAAGGTAGAAAAAAAACACCCAGAATGAGTGATACAAGGAAAAGAGGCTAAGAAAGAATGAAGAGGGGTTAAGGGAAATGCAGGACAACATGAACCACAATAATATTCATATAATAGGGATGCCAGAAGGAGAAGAAGAGCAAGGGACAGAAAACCAGTTTGAAAAAGTAATGATGGAAAACTTCCCTGATTTGTTATGAGAAAAAGTCACACAAATCCAGGAAACACAGAAAGTCCCAATCAAGAGGAACCCAAAGAGGCCCACTTCAAGACATATCATAATTAAAATAGCAAAGTCCCAAGATAAAGACAGAATCTTAAAGACAGCAAAGGAAAAACAGGAAGTAACATACAAGGGAGCCCAATAAGACTAGCAACTCACTTGTCCATGGAAATGTTCCAAGCCAGAAAGGAATGGCAAGAAATATTCCAAGTAATGAAAGCCAGAGGCCTGCAAACAAGACTGCTGTATCCAGCAAGGCTCTCAATTAAAATGGAAGGCCAAATAAGGAGCTTCCCAGACAAAAGAAGCCTAGACCTCAAAGGCTAGACCTCCACCAAACCAGCTCTTTAGGAAATGCTAAAGGATCTCCTTTAAGAACAGGAAAAAAAAAATGGTAAAAGAGAGAGGAACACAGGTACAAAAAATGGCAATGAATAAGTACCTATCAATAATAATTTTAAATGTAAATAAAGTAAATGCCCCAATCAAAAGACACAGAATAGCAGAATGGATGAGAAAATATGACCCACACATATGCTGCCTACAAGAGACCCACCTCAGGACAAAAAAACCTATACAGACTGAAAGTGAAGGCCTAGAAACAAATATCCCAAGCAAATGGACAGGAAAAAAAAAAAAACTGGGGTAACAATACTCATATCAGACAAAATAGACTTAAAAAAAAAAGGAGCCATAAAAGGAGACCTTGAAGGTCACTTCATAATACTCAAGGAAAGAATCCATCAAGAAGACATAAACAGTAAATATATATGCACCCAATTTAGGAGCACCCAAAGAAATACATAAATTCTTGAAGGACTTCAAGAAAGATATTGACAGCAACACAATTATAGTAGGAGATTTTAACATCCCATTGTCAAAAATGGACAGATCTTTCAAACAAAATATCAACAAAGATATTGTGGCATTGAACAATGCCCTAGATGAAATGGACTTAACTGATATATATATACAAACTTTCATTCCAAAGAAATGAAATACACATTCTCTTTAAATGCACATGGAATATTTTCAAAGATAGACCACATGATAGGACACAAAACAAGCCTCAACAAATTCAAGAAAATTGAAATCATATCAAGTATTTTCTCTGACCACAAGGGACTGAAACTAGAAACCAACCCGAAGGAAAAAACCCAAAACACTCAAAATCATGGAGATTGAATAGCATGCTATTAAACAATGAATGGGTCAAGGATGAGATTAGGGAAGAAATCAAAAAGTTTCTGGAAACAAATGAAAATGAACTCACAACAACCCAAAACTTATGGGACACAGCAAAGGCAGTATTGAGAGGGAAGTTCATAGCGATACAGGCATACCTAAAAAAGATAGAAACATTTCAAACAAACAAACTAACCCTACGCCTGCAAGAACTTGAGGAACAACAACATATACAACCCAGAGCAAGTAGAAGGAAGGAAATAACCAAGATCAGAGAAGAATTAAATGACATAGAGACTAAAAGTACAATTCTAAGGACCAATAAAGCCAGGAGCTAGTTCTTTGAAAAGATAAACAAAATAGACAAACCTTTAAGCAGACTCATCAAGAAAAAAAGAGAGAAGATCCAAGTAAACACAATCAGAAATGAAAGAGGAGAGATTACAACTGATACCACAGAAATACAAAGGATTGTAAGAAATTACTATGAAGAACTATATGCCAAGAAATTTGAAAACTTAGGTGAAATGGACAAATTTCTAAAAAAATATAATCTTCCAAAACTGAATGAAAAAGAAGCAGAAAGCCTGAACAGACCAATAACACCTGATGAAATTGAAACAGTAATTAAACGGCTTCCTACACATGAAAGCCCTGGACCAGACAGTTTCACGGGAGAATTTTACAAAGCATTTAAGGGAGAGCTAACCCCCATCCTCCACAGATTATTTAAAAAATTCAAGAAGATGGAAGACTCCCAAACTCTTTTTATGAAGCCAGCATCATCCTAATTCCAAAATCAGACAAAGACATAACAAAGAAAGAAAACTTCAGGCCAATATCGCTGATGAACATTGACGCTAAAATCCTCAACAAAATATTGGCAAACTGCATCCTGCAATATATTAAAAAGATTGTACACCATGAGAAAGTGGGAGTCATCCAAGGGATGCAAGGATGGTACAATATTCACAAATCAATAAACATATTCACCACATAAACAAAACCAAATACAAAAGTCACGTGATCATATCAATAGATGCTGAAAAAGCATTTGATAAGTTACAGCACCCATTTATGATAAAAACACTCAGCAAAGTGGGAATAGAGGGAGCGTTCCTCAGCATAATAAAGGCCATATATGAGAGACCTACAGCCAACATCATACTCAATGGACAAAAACTTAGAGCTTTCCAACTAAGATCAGGAACAAGACAATGATGCCTTCTTTCACCACTCCTAATCATCATAGTATGGGAAGTCCTAACCACAGTAATCAGACAAGAAAAGGAAATAAAAAGCATCCAAACTGGAAAGGAAGAAACAAAACTGTCACTGTTTGCAGATGACATGATAGTGTGCATAGAAAATCCTATAGATTCCACCAAAAAACTACTCAACCTAATCAATGAATTTGACAAAACAACCAGTTACAAAGTCAATACTCAGAAATCAAAGGTATTTTTGTACACCATGCCTTTTGTACACGATGCATCTTTGTACACCAAAGGCATTTTTGATGGCCATGGCAGGTTATGGCCATCAAAAACAGAAATCAGGGGAAAAAAAACCCATTTGAAACAGCAACAAGAAAAATAAAGTACCTAGGAATAAACCTAACCAAGGAGGTAAAAGACCTGTACTCAGAAATATTGAACATTGAAGAAAGAAATACAACATTGAAGAAAGAAATTAAGACACAAACAAATGGAAACATGTACCATGCTCATGGATCAGAAGAATTAACATCATTAAAATGACCATACTACCCAAAGCAATTTATAGGTTCAATGCAATGACTATTAAAGTACCCATGACATATTTCACAGATACAGAACAAAAATTTCAGAAACTTATATGGAAGCATAAATGACCCTGAATAGCCACAGCAATTTTGAGAAAGAAGAACAAAGTAGGAAGGATCACAATACCTGATATCAAATTGTATTACAAGGCCACTGTGATCAAAACAGCCTGGTACTGGCATAAAAACAGGCACATAGACCAATGGAACAGAACAGAGAGCCCATAAATAAACCCAAGTTTCTATGGTCAATTAATATTTGACAAAGGGGGAAGAAACATAAAATGGATCAAAAATAGCCTGTTCAACAAATGGTGTTTAGAGATCTGCAAAAAAATGAAACTCAATCACCACCTTACACCATACAGAAAAATCAATTCAAGGTGGATAAAAGATTTCAATATAAGTTGTAACACCATAAAAGTCCTAGAGGAAAACATTGGCAGGAAAATCTCAGACATTTCATGCAGCAACATCTTCACAGATATGTCCCCTACAGCAAGGGACATAAAGGAAAGAATAAACAAATGGGACCTCATCAAATTAAAAAGTTTCTGCATGACTAAAGAAAACAGTATTAAAATGAAAAGAGAGCCAACTGTATGGGAAATCATAGTTGCTAATGACACCTTGGATAAGGGCTTGATTTCCAAAATATATGAAGAACTCACACGACTCTACTCCAGGAAGACAAAAAGCCCAATTATAAAATGGGCAAAAGACTTGAACAGACACTTCTCCAAGGAGGACATACAGAGGGCCCTGAGACACATGAAAAGATGCTCAGCAACACTGGCCATCAGAGAGATGCAAATTAAAATCACTATGAGATACCATCTCACACCAGTCAGAATGCCCAACATAAACAAATCAACAAACAAGTGTTGGAGAGGATGTGGAGAAAAGGGAACCCTAGTGCACTGTTGGTGGGAATGCAGACTGGTGAAGTCACTGTGGAAAACAGTATGGAATTTCCTCAGGAAACTGAAAATGGAACTGCCTTTTGACCCAGCAATTCTGCTGCTGGGATTATACCCTAAGAGCCCCAAACCACCAATCCAAAAGAACTTATGCACCCCAATGTTCATAGCAGCACAATTTATAATAGCCAAGTGCTGGAAGCAACCTAAGTGCCCATCAGCAAATGAATGTATCAAAAAACTATGGTACATTTCGCAATGGAATACTACGCAGCAGAGAGAAAGAAGGAGCTTATATTCTTTGGGGAAGCATGGATGGAACTGGAGAGCATTATGGTAAGTGAAATAAGCCAGGCAGTGAGAGACAAATACCATATGATCTCACCTTTAACTGGAATGCAATCAACAAAAGAAAAAAGCAAACAAAATATAACCAGATTCACTGAAATTAAGAACAATCTAACAATAGCCAGAGGGGAGGGGAGAGGAGACAGTGGGAAGAAGGGTTTTCAGGAACTATTATAAAGGATTCATGGATAAAACCAAAGGGGATGGTGTAAGCAAGGGAGGGAGGTAGGTTTGGAGGGGTCGGGAGTAGGGGTGGGGAGAAAATACAGACAACTGTAGTTGAACAATAATAAAATAATTTAAAAAAATCTGATTCTGGCCAAGATGGAGGCATAGGTAGTCGCACTGTGCCTCCCCGGGCAACCAAAACTAAGGACAACAAAAATTGAGAAACAAAAAACAACCAGAACAGAGAGAAATGAACTGAATGGAAGTCTGACTACCATACATCCAAACCGGTAAGGAGGGGCGGAGTCGGAGGCCTAAGGAGAGGGGTCGAGGGGTCCCGGCTGGAAAGAGCGGTGGCTGGTAGACGCGGGCGCGCAGGTTGCAGAAAGCAGCTGACGGACGGTGTCGGACCGGTGGCAGACCCTGGCCACCGGAGGCAACGAGCAGACCCAGTGAGGGGTACAAGGTAGCTGGCTGTTCGCAGCCACAGGTTCGTCCGCAGACAGACTAGGCGAAAATGGGCAGCAACACAGACTACGCAACCCAGGGACCCAGCGCCGCCAGGAAACAAAGCCTAAGAGCACTGACTGAAAACACCTGTGGGAGTTGAGGCTGGGAGATTCTCTCAGCCTCACAGGAGACTTCTTGGGGAAACCCACAGAGTCCAAGAACATACACAAGCCCACTCGCCCAGGAGCCAGCACCAGAAAGACCCAGTTTGCTTGTGGGAGACGGCAAGGGGGTCTGAGGTCCTGGAGAGAGCAGAGCAGATGCCATTGTTTCCTCTCACACCCTGCCCCCACATACAAGGTCATAACCCAGCAACTGGGGTGCCCCACCCTGGTGAACACCTAAGGCTCCACCGCCCTTACATAACAGCCATAACTGGATCAAAGGAAAATAAAAAATAAAAAAGATGGCTCAAACAGAATTAAAAGCCCAGAGCCAATTTTTTTAAGTGACTGAGAGATAGCTAACCTATCAGATGCACAGTTCAAAGCACTGGTGATCAAGATGCTCACAGAATTGGTTGACTTTGGTCATAAATTAGATGAACAAATGCAGGCTACAAGAAGAGAAATGAAGGAAAATGCACAGGGAACCAATAGTGAGGGGAAGAAAACTGGGACTCAAATCAATGGAGTGGACCAGAAAAAAGAAAGGAACAACCAAACAGAAAAGAATGAAGAAACAAGAATTCAAAAAAAAAAATGAGGAGAGGCTTAGGGACCTCCAGGACACCTTTAAACCTTCCACCATCCGAATTATAGGGGTACCAGAAGGAGGAGAGGAAGAGCAACAAGTGGAACAGTTATTTGAACAAATAATAAAGGAGAACTTCCCCAATCTGGCAGGGGAAATAGCCTTCCAGGAAGTCCAGGAAGCTCAGAGAGTCCCAAAGAGGTTGGACCCAAGGAGGTACATACCAAGGCACATCATAATTACATTAGCCAAGGTAAAAATGAAGGAGAGAATCCTAGAAGCAGCAAGAGACAAGGAGACAGTAACCTAGAAAGGAGTTCCCATCAGACTGTCAGCTGATTTCTCAAAAGAGACCTTACAGGCAAGAAGGGGCTGGAGAGAAGTATTCCAAGTCATGAAAGGCAAGGACCTACATCCCAGATTGCTCTATCCAGCAAAGCTTTCATTTAGAATGGAAGGGCAGATAAAGTGCTTCTCAGATAAGGTCAAGTTAAAGGAGTTCATCATCACCAAGCCCTTATTATATGAAATGTTAGAGGGACTTACCTAAGAAAAAGAAGATTAAAAACATGAACAGTAAAAAAAATAAAGTGATCAAATGGAAGGTTAGCAACAAGGAAGTGGGAGGAGGAGGGAGGGGGAAAAGATATAGAGAATAAGTAGCATAGACAATAGGTAGAAAATAGATGGGGGAGGGTAAGAATAGTATGGGAAATGTAGAAGCTAAAGAACTTATGACACATGGACATGAACTAAAGCGGGGAATGTGGGTGGGAGGGGGTGGGCAGGGTAGAGGGGAGTGAAGGGGGAAAATGGGACAACTGTAATAGCATAATTAATAAAATAAAGAATTTAAAAAAATAAAAAAAATCCTTCCACATCTAGATATCTTATAGTTATTTACTCAAGATTTTTAGATATCATTTTTTCACATCTAAGTCTTTAATCTATCTAGACTCTATTTTTGTGAGTGGCATGAGAAAGGGAACTAATTTTATCTTTTGCCATATTGATAGCCATTTGTCCCAATATCATTTATGGAATAGTCCATTTTCCCCCTCACTCTATGTAGGGTTAAACTCTTTCAGACACCAAATATAACATATGTTTAGCGCACCTTTTCACTGTGCTCCTAATGAGTCACAGTCACCACTGCTTGATCTCTGTTCCTGAGAACTTCCACAGAACCACAGAAGCTGGAAAGTGCCAGGGAATGGACATCCCCTGGAAGCAGTTCACAGCCAGTCTGAAAGGACTGGGCTGAGGCATACCCAGTTCCCTCCCTCACTCCTTAGGTGGCATCACTATGAGACATGTTTTAGACCTTCTCACAGCATTTTCCCATGAAAAATGTTTGCATGGTTCACTATTGTAGCTGGATTAGATAGCTATTCACCCTTTATAGTCCTCCTCTCTCCCTATCTCAGCTTCCCATTCCTCCCAAATAAACTGCTTGCCCCCAAATTCTTGTCTCAGCTTGCTTCTAGAGGAACTAAACTATTATGTGTGCATATGCCTCTAGGCTTTCTAACCTGTCCCATTGTTCTGTTTGTCTGTCACTATCCCAGTCAGCTTCTTAAAGCTGTTGAACTCACCTCCACATCACATGTTTACATAAGAGAAGTCTCCAAAATTCTCATGTTGTCCTCAGTGTTGTTCTCTGCCATGTGCTCTTTATCTGTTGGCCTTAACATTTTTAGCATTGTGATTCTTCTTGCTCTTGCCCTACAATTCACTTCACCTGGTTCCTTACCTTGTTACCAGCACAGAGTCATGTTCTTGCTTTGATTTTAGACATGCTTCACTTGAGATAACTAGAATTTTACATTAGGCTATGGTCTTTAATTGACTAGAAATGACACAGTCTATCATGAAAAAAAACAAAAACCAAAACAAAACTGGAGAATCAGAAGGGTGCAGATAATTGGTACTTACCAACATGGTGCTCCTCGGGGTCCTTCTTAGGTCTTCACACTATGTCATGAAGAAAAAGTTGCAGTTTCACTGTGTAAGAACAAATAGAATCATGTATTAGTTTCACAATTTACTTTGTTAATCATATGCATTATTTAATTTTTTTAGTCAGGCTTTGAAAGATTATATGTACCCTCACCTTCCACTTCAGTGCCTTACCAAAGCAATGTGTCCTAGACTTCCTGGTCAGTCATTCTTCAAATCGGAGCACTAGAAACAGTGTGGGGCACCCAAAGGATGCTCAGTTTAATTATCTCTAGTTCCTATGGAGGAATTAGGAATCAATTTCAGAATCCACTGTATATTCTCCATGATTATAAATTTATGTTGTGCTTTGAACATAATACTTAGGACAAAGTGAGTGCCATCATTCTCAACTAATACTGTTGTTGTCTACTTAAAGTCTTGAGTTAAAAAAATATTGCTATAATTATTATATGTAAAAATCTGGACTGTGGACCAAAAAAAGTGTTTCTGTGGAAAGTAACCTCACAGGGTGATCTGATTATAAATTTCTAAGTGGACATATCATGATGGGTATTCATGCCCCAGACCTATAGCTACATTAGTGAAAGGTTTTCAGCCAGCGCTGCCTACTGTTTTTGTGCATCTAGGTTAGTACACTTTGGAAATACCAGAAGTAACACCTCAAAGGGAGTATTAACCCTCAAGAGAACACAATGTTTTCAACTATCCTGTAATTCAATCCCCACCTTGCTTTCTCCAATCTTCTTTATGTCCCCTCCTTAATTCCAAATACATAGAAGAAACTGCAAAACTCTTGTTTTCTGGAGCACTTGGGATCTTGCTCCCCAGGACATGTCATCAGTTTGGCTCAAATACACTCATAAAAATTCTCTACAGGATTGTTCTGGCTGAATGGTTCGGGGGTTGGAGCACTGTCCCTTATACCAAAAGGTTTCGGGTTCCTGTCAGGGTGCATACAGGAAGCAACCAATAAATACTTCTCTCTCAGGTCAAGGTTTCTCTTTCTCTGTGTCTTTTACTCTGTATCTAAAATCAATAAATACGTCCTCAGGTAAGGAGTAAAAAAAATTCTCTACAGGTTTGAACAGTTTTTACATTGAAGGAACTTACAGACCTTATTTTAACAATCATAGTTAAAAACCTATATAGATCACACAAGGGGCTTGGTACAGTGAGAGTGAGAAAAATCAAAAGTAAAGAAAAGCTATCTAATATATTTCTTGGTCAAGTTTTGAGAGCACTGGAAAGTGCTTATTCTTTAAGAACTCTAACTCTGCCCAGTTTCAGTTTTCTGTTGTTTCTTTTGGGGCTCTACCACGTGATCTTTTCTCATCCTGAGTATAGTTTATTTTTTAAAAAATTATTTTATTGTTCAATTACAGTTGTCTGCATTTACCCCTCTTCACTCACCCCCACCCCAGCCACCCCCACCTCCCTCCCCTGCTTCCATCCTTCTTGGTTTTTTCCATGTGTCCTTCATAGTAGTTCCTGAAAACCCTCCCCCTCCTTCCCCCCATTATCCCCTCCCCCCTCCCCTCTGGTTACTGTCAGTTTGTTCTTAATTTCAATGTCTCTGGTTATATTTTTCTTGCTTGTTTGTTTTGTTGATTAGGTTCCAGTTAAAGATGAGATCATATGTACCCTGGGTATAGTTTAGTTAAGTAAGTACCAGAAGTATAAGCTGAGTCCAAATTATGTAGTGAATCTGATAAAAATATTTTAAAGCTTCCCTCTCTCTCTCTTTTTTTGCAGGCAACTATGTTATCTACTTATTAAAAACATTATTTTTATGACCCAGACATGGGAGTTTTACTTATTTTACATATGTTTCCAAAGTTAGCTTCAGGTACTTTTTTTTCTTCTCTTTTTTTTTTTTTTTGTGCATATTTTGTTGGAGTTACCAATTCATTTAGTCTGTCTTCTCACCATTGTTTCAGATTTTCCAGTAAATGACTTTCATTAACTTCTGCTTTGAGATTCTTAGGACAGCGTTTTAAGTGTTATTTACATGAAAAGAGCAATCTGGTGAGCGCTCTCCTCCTGGGCTGACTCCACCTGTGGGGAGCTGGTGTCTTCGGACTATGTCTCTGTGGTTGCCCGCACAGCAGGCCCAGGCAGGACTGAATGGAGTTGTCAGAGAGCCTATTCCTATTCCTGGTACTTTAAACGACACTTTATCCTGAGGAAAAGCCCCTGGGTCTCACCACGTGAAGCGATTGTTTTGGACAGCCCCAGTGGATTCCAAAGAACTGTAATTAAGGTTCTAGAAATCCCTGTTTTGCATAATTGAAAGGTGGTGGCAGAGACCCTTAATTTCTTTTTAGACCACGTTTTTCTGCACATTGTCCTCTAAATCTATGTTCCTTGCCTGTAAGTACTTCTTTTCTGATGGCCAAGAGCAATTTCCTTAAGTGTTTGAAACACTCGTTAGGATCAACCCTATGGTGCAATGCAGCATCTGCCCCTGTTCTGACAGCGCACTCGCGTCTGCCCCGTCAGGGCTCCGCTGGGCCACCTGGAGCAGTCACTATTAATGCAGAGCTGCTTCTTTCTTGCTATCTCTTCCGTCAAGAGGAGAAAGAAATTTCTCCTCTCCGTGCTCCCACACTGAGGGTGCCTTCCTCTATGAATAGCAGTCATCACGCTGTGGCTATGTGGTAATTACCTCAGTGCCTCCCATTTCCCCAGGCCACATGGGCACCCTCAAGTCTGACAGCATCACAACTCTCAGCAGAATTACTGCTTCTCTACATGCTTTCTTATCCTTCCTTACCCCGGGTCCTGACTAAGCTTTGCCTCTGTAGTTTTTAAAATGTCTTTCCTGTATGGCCATTGACTTTTTTCTCCTTCTCCTCTTACCAGCCCAAAGCGGCAGTTCTGCTGCCCTGACTACCTATCCAGGGCCTGGCATAGAATAGGCCATCAATGAACAGAATTGGCTAAATGAGAAAATTCTGGTATTATCTTTGTCCCCTCTCCTCGTTTTTGTTTCAGTTATCACCACTAGATAATTGGGTAGGGGCAGACTTCCATCCTCAGTTATTAAATACAGCTCTTCCAGGAAATCTTAGGCATTCAAAACTTTTGTCAAGTTAGTTCCCACAAGGCAGTCTATTTCAATTATGCAGTCCTTCCCTGTACTGAATTCTTCAGGATGAGTTTTCTCAAAGATTGAAGGATATCTGAATAGCACCACTGAAGTCCCTTCAGGCCAATCTCAAAGTTCTAGACTTGAAGCCTTCATGAATATGTTAAGCAGACAGGTTCATGACAAAGAAAGAAATATCTTCAAGGAGTCCTCCCCCTGACTCACAGGTTGCTAAATGCTCAAACCTAGTAGATTCGACATTCCTTCACTCATAAAACACACAGTAGCAGGAGATAGAAGAGGAATAGTCAAACACTCTTCAGACTTACTGGATCCCAGAGGTGGATAAACTAGCTTTAGGTGGCATGCTAAGAACCTAAAGTTTATTGTAGGCAAATCTCTATGCAGATGTGTTTTAGCATCACCATGGATACATCTATTAAATAAATAATGAGATGGTAATGAAAGAAATTGGATGAAATAAAAACAAACAGCCAGAGTCACCATTGGAATAGAAGTGCAGAAAAGGCAGCTGGAAGAAACAGGAGGAGGGATCAAATAGAGGCAAAGTCATCTGTATGAAATCCTAGTATCAGGACTTAGAATTTCAGTGTTACCAATTTAGAACCTATTTGAGGCCTATCCCAGTTGGCTACTGTGATGTGTAACAGTTTTGATTTCTAAACTTTGGCCTCCTATCTCGCTACAATGCTCAAGGCCTCAAATAATACACAAGATTTAAATAGTGAGGCTGAACTGACTTGATTTCTGTGGCTCTAAGGCTCAGCTTGGTGGGGGGACCACTGGAATACTGTGGGGAAAACAAGAACAACTTTGGAGGGGGCAGCACAAGCCCTTGCATCAGAGTGGAGCCCGTGAAATGACATCATTTAATGGCAAGTATTTTTTCCTCCTAGAATACTGTCCCCAAATGAGAAGCATTTCTTATGGTGCCTTATTTGAGAGTATTTACTGACTAATGCTTAAAGCCCCTGTCATTATTTTCCCCTCAGGGAATAAATATACCACCTCAATGGCTGAGTGGTCCCACAACTACCACCATCTTTGCTTATAAAACTGCCTCCACAGCTAGATTTTGAGTTCTTAGAAAGGAGGTTGTCAGTATTATGTATCTCAGATTCACCAGCATCTTATCTTGTACATTACCTTGTGTATACACGCTAGATGGAAGCTTGTAATGACTAACCAGAGGAGGCATGGAGAATACCCCTCTCACTAAAATGGCCAAAGCAATTGGGAGGGATCAGAGGTGGACATTTCTGCCTGGGGTCCAGGATGATTTCTGAGAATTCTGAAATACGGCTGGGCATGAACTCTTGCCCCCACCTTCTCTCACAGTTTATTTCTAAGTGTTCCTGACTTCCTGGTTGAAAAATAATTTAGTTATTAGATTCAAGAGTAGGTTTAAGGATTTGTGCATATTGCAAAACACAGATGAAAGCAATTGAAAAATGAAGACAGTTATTACAACATCTTGACCAATCATTATTCCCATAAGTTATCCATTTGGAACACATCTTTGTTGCTGCATCTTAAACAGTGGGTCCCTTTGAATGGCAAGTGCATTCCAGGTGGACTGGGGACTCTGTCTCCATGGCCTCTGTCACCGTTGTCATAGCTTCCTTTACAATGTACCAATATTCCCGGACTCTCTGAGAGTCTCCTCCCATCTTTAAACACTACTAACTAGTTAGATGGTAGTTAGTTACTTTCTCTTCTCAGGAAGATAGTGAGGAATAACCTTGAATAGAATCACTGTGACACCTTGTGGGCATGGCTAAGGGTTGCATCCCAGACCCTAATTATTCTAAATAATAGCCCAGAGGGGTCTTGACTTGGGGCAGACAATTGATCACTCTTCTCCACTGAAAAGCCTCACTATCCCCTTCCACTGCCTCCTGAGTCACACCCTGAAGAGTAAGTGTTCTGGAATACAAGTGTGAGAAACTGGTACATTTGATTCCATGTGACAAAACAATCCTATTAATTTGTCTCTGTCTTAACCTGGGTTTTCAAGAAATTTCTGCCCAGTAGATACAGGATTGGATCAGCACAAAGTGCATTAGCTTCCCATTGGAGTTAATACCCCTCCCAACCCTTTTGACCTGTCTTGGTGACTTCTTCATACCAGGAGGCAACAGGTCTTTACAGTTCTCCTCAGCAAATACACTTTTTCCCCCACAGAGACAGATTTCTATGGAAACCAAACCAAGAGGGAACAGTCTAGAGAGTCAGTTTGTCAAGCAGCGTGTGGCAAAAACCACAAGAGAGGTGAGGGGAGAAGCATTTGTTTCAGGATTATATTAGAAATGTGAGCAAAAATATAGTTAGAGGCAGCAGAAAAGCATGCTATATTTTTAAATGTTTCTACTTAATGGCAGTGAAAGACCCTAGAAAATCAGAAGGCCATACATAGTGCACCTGCTGTCTGCAAGGCGATGATGCAAACTGCTAGGAAGGGTCAGGTGTCCAATATGACCCCACCCTCAGGGGGTTTGCAGCCTCTATGGGGAGGTGAGGTGCCCGCAGATTATCACAGCAAACAACAGTATATCAAATACCTCAGGAGAGGGACCAACGTCACTGGGAAGGAGGCAGGTGTAACTAATTTTTTTTCCTGATCTATTATATTAAAATAAGTGGTGAGAAGAACAAAGGCATACCCAGGATGAACTTAAGGGAACCAATCTATAGATCCAGTTCCCAACCCCAGTCAAAAGAAGAGTTTTATTTAAATATGGCAGATAGTAAAGCATGATTTAATAATATTTGTAATGGTCCAAGAGAAAGACAGAGTTAGATGACTTGGGAGAGAGAGGACAATTGCTTATAACATTGGCTACCCATTTGAATCACCTGGGAAGTTTTAAAAAATATTGATGTCTGCCTTACCCGAGAGATTCTGATTAACTTGGGGCTGAGGGAACCTGCACATTGGAATTAAAAAATTTTCCCCTAACAATTTTAGTGTGCAGCCAAGTTTAAAAACTACTGTACATTCTAGTCCTAGCACTTTCCTCCACACATGCACGTGAGCAAACGCACACACCCTTGCTGTTGTAATTTTCAGCTTTGTAAAAAATGAATTAATATTAAATGGAGTAGGATGGATTTCAGAAAATCTGAATTCAATAGACACATAATTATCTGTTTAATATGCTAATGAAGAGAGTGTTGTGGCCTGGAGGTGTGCTGCTGCAGTGGATTATGGGAAAATCTTAAAATAAATGGTTGCTCTGATATGTGCCTTTGATCTGTGACATATTTTCCTCCAACCAGCTGTGATTCTGACTCTGTGTCAATGTTAGTGAAGTGATATGTCTGTGCCGAAGGTCATGAAAATATAACATGTTTTTTGGTGTCAGTTACAACACACCACATGTCCCTTATGTTTCCCTTCCCTGCATCAGTGTCCCTGTGACTGTCTCCGCTGGATGTCCTGTTTATACCTATGCTTTGCCTTCTGAATCTGTTTAGCAGCCAGGAGCTGAACAGAGCAAGGAGACTTTGCTCCATTTTTTGACAACAGTGAACTTGAGCCTACTGTGCTTATTTTGTGTTTTCTGGTGAGAAAACGGAAGAAGTACTTCTAGATAAAACATTTGTCATGGCACCAAACATACTACTTTTTTCCCTTTGTTTGAATGATAACTTGTTGCAGTTGGTAAGGAATTACTCAGTTGGTGTGATTTTAGGAATACTATTAAGAAAACCCTGATTTGCTGTTACAATCCAAGTTCCTGTTCAGGATGATCAGCCGGATGGGAGGCAGGATGGAACAGGTCAGGGAGTTGGCAGTCAGGGAGTTATTACAGTAAGACGGGGGCAGTGATTGGAGAGTTTACACAGGGGAAGAAGCAGGAGAAATAGAAAGAGGTTGTTTGTTGGTTCACAAGACATTCTGAGAGTAGATTTGATAGTATGTGGCACTTCTTAGGCAGGGAAGGAGAGGGAAAGGCCCAGATGATCACAGGATTTCAAGATTGTGTGGAAGAAAAAATGGCTGCAGTGTGTACAGAATGAAGGCAGTTGGGAGAAGAAAATGATGGTTGGGAGCTGACACATTTGGTTTCATTCATATACAAACTGCCAACAGCAGTTCATGTGGAAATATTCAGAAAACTATTGGGAGCCAATGAGAAAGTTCAGAACTAGAGACACAGATTTACTACCTTGGATGTGATAGTCAAATTGTGGGATTATTAGAAACTGGCACAGGAGAATAACTGAAGAGAAAAAAATTGCCAAAACATTGGAAGAATTCCAATATTTATGGTATTTGGAAAGAAAATGTGCCAATGAGGACCCAGGTGGAAGGTGAGAATGAGAACAAGAACATGACATAAGTCACAGAAGGGGAGCCTCTCAAGCGTTGGTGGTCAATCCTGTGAGATGCTACCAAGAAGTGAAAAGTAGGTTGTCAATGACTTTCATGAGAACCACCTTTATTTTACTTGGTCTCTACATTTTTACTTCTTCCTTCTTTTTCTTTGGGTTCTAGACCACTTTTTTTTTTCTGGTTTCCTTCTAGATCTTGTTTTCTTTTCTTCTTCTATTCTTCCCTTAAATTGTGATGCTTTTGGCAGGTTTCTGTCCCCAGTCCTCTTCTTTCTTCCACCCTGCTCTATAAGGCAAACACCATTGTAACCACAATCTAGGACAAGAAATGGAAGATGACAGCCACATTTTCCCAATAATCCAAACCCTCTCACTATAAGTAACTATGTTCTGATATCCATAATGACCACTTATTTACTTTTCTTCATAATTTTAATCACCCAAGTGATGCCACCCAAGTGCTCACTGCCTATACACTACATTTAATTTTGCCTGTTTGCTTTTATTTCAAAATATGTCTCTCAAGTCTATTTTAATTCCTAGGTGTCTGCTAGCTTTTTTATTTTTTTCTTCTTTTTTTATTTTTTTTTATTTTAATGATTGTTCAAGTACACTTTTCTCCCCTTTACTCCCAATCAAGCCCTCCCACCCCGCTTTTTTATTTTTAGAAACTCCATCAGAAGTGGTGTTCTATTCTTCACTGAAAAGCATTTAATGTCTAGTTGTCTCTCTTTTTCTTCTGTTAACAGCACAAGATCCTTTACTTCAGTAAGGATTACCACATGGTGTAGTTGTATTTATCATTTCTACTTATTAGCTAGAATACTTTTATAAATAGAAACATTCCCTCATCTACTATTTGAATACCCAGTGGTAGAATTTTTAAAGGAAAGGCAAGATAGTAAATTTTTCCTTTATTTGCTGGTTTTCAAAACTGAATCAGTTCTCTATCATCCTCCAAATGCAACTGACTAGGGACAGGATACTGTTTTTGGGGGGGATAGGGTGGTACAATTTATGAACTCAAGGATCAAATAATACTTAAAGTGTTTTAACCCATTACAGCTATTCTCCTTATTGATGCTTAAATTGATCTGTCTTTGGTCAGTAAGAGTCTTTTAGTCTGTTAGTTCCTATATCATTTGACCAACCCTAGCAGTCTTTATAGCTTTCTCAATGTATGATACGGTTTCCTAGGCTTATCATGTGCATTTCCTGCCCCATGCCTAAAACCAGCCATTTCTCCAAGATCACATCTGGAAACTAATCTCATTCATTGCTACTGAGTAGGTCATCATTTCTAGGCTTCTTCAATAGGTAAAACTAGCATATTTAAGTATTAAAAAAAGACCCTCATAAATTCACATTGACCCTTCCACTTCAAATTCAAACTGTGGGACAATTAATTTTGTCCATCTTATATTTTTAGCTATTTGTTTCTAAACCAAGAATCCTGGTTCTCAAGGGCATGCAGATGATAGAAATAGATACCATGAAGTTATTAATTTACTTTTCCCAAAACATTTTTAAAATAACAATTTCAATACTTTTTATTTATTTATTTATTTATCTATCTTTATTTATTTTAAAATTTTTATTCTCACCAGAGGACACATTTTTTTTCCATTGCTTTTAGAGAGGAAGGTAGAGAGGAAGGGAAAGAGAGAAACATCTAAGTCCCAGAGAAGCACTGATTGGATGCCCCTCGTAACTCACCCAGACTATGTACTGCATGTACCTGGACCAGGGATAGAACTGCAACCTAGGCATGTACCTGGACAGGAATCAAACCCACAAACTTTTGGTTACAGGATGACATTCCAACCAAGTGAGCCATACTGGCCAGTTGCCATTAGTGTTATTGATCACAATTAAAATGTTTTTGTGAATCCTCTCCCCATTTTTATAATTGTACTACAACCTACATTGTCAAAGCATAAAACTATTTTATGCTTTTTGTCTCTCTCATATATTTGATTTTGTTTCCACTGTACATTTAAATATATATTTAAGGCTTACTGCCAGTATTTAAGTTGATGTCTCTTCAAGGCATTTTAGTTGATTAAAGCTCTTTAGTAGATTCTAAATGACCCATGAGAAGAATAATCTCTTAGTTCTTGCATGCTGATGACATTTGCTGCATTTATACTTGAAAGTAAGTTTGCCTGGATATAAAGTCCTTGGCTTACATTTTCTTCCTTTGGACACCATAAATATATTATTCATTTTTCTTCTAGGAAAAAATATTTCCACCAAAAAGCCTGATGATTATCACATTTTCTTTTTGTTTTATGTTACTTGTTATTTTTAACCTGAATACCTAATGAGTTTTTTTCTTTAAAGTCTAATTACTTTGCTAAACTATGTCTTTCTTTTTTAATCCTCACCTGAGGACATGTTTTTGCATTGCTTTTTAGAGAGAGAGGAAATAAGAGAGAAAGTGAGAGAGAGAAACATTGATTGGTTGCCTGGGGTATGCATCTAGACCGGTTTCATTCTCACCTGGACCAGGGATATTCCCACAATCTAGGCATGTGCCCTGACCTGGAATTGAACATGCAAATTTTTGGCTATGGGATGACAGTCCAACCAACTGAGCCACACTGGCCAGGGCTAGACTATATCGTGATACTGATCAATATGAGTCAGTCTTTCCAGGCATGTGAAGTATCCTAACAATATATTGATAGTTTCTTTTTTTAATCATATTTTTATTTTTCAATTACAGTTGACATACAATATTATATCACTTTCAAGTGTACACCTCAGTGGTTAAATATTATATAACTTAGTGATTGACCATTCTGATAAACCTCATACCTATTTGACACCATACATACATTTTACTTGGGAAAAATACTTTTGTGGGG
>PVIA01008543.1:0-70548 GCA_004024845.1 Tonatia bakeri | reverse complement strand
TTTTCAAAGGTTAATGCTATGCTCTATTTTGTGAGTGTCCTACTAATCACTAGTATATGACACTCATTTGAAGTACAAGTTAAAGTGAAATTTGATTAAAGATTCTAATTGTGCTCAGAGAATGTTAATCCAGGATATTAGTGAACAATTCCTGGTTTTTATAATAAGTATGTAAAATAATTTTCTCTGAAATTCTATAGCATGTATCAAACATTCCAATACAAAAGCCAAAACTCCAGCTAGTGGTCTAATATTTAAGTAGGTTATGAAAGTTTGAGGCAAGAGCATACAATGGAGTAAAATTGGACAGGTACATGCAAAAAAATGAAACTAGACCATAGACTTACACCTTACACATGAATAAACTCAAAATGAATAAAATTCTTAAATGTAAGTCACGAGACCATAAAAATCCTAGAATGAAACATAGGCAGTAAAATCTCAGACATCCCTTACAGCAGTATTTTTGCTAAAATGTCTCCTAGGGTAAAGAATAGATAGGAAAAAATAAACAAATGGCACTAAATCAAACTAAAAGGCTTTTGCACAGCAAAAGAAACCATCAACAAAATGTAAAGAAAACCCATTGTGTGCGAGAACATACTCACCAATGATACACCTGATAAGGGGTTAACTTCCAAAATATGTAAAGAACTTATGTAATTCAGCACCAGAAAGACAATCTATTTAAAAAGGACAAAGGACACTTTGTGAATAGACTCTTCTCCAAAGAGGACATACAGATGGCCAATTAACATGAAAAAATGTTCGACATCACTAATCATCAGAGAGATACAAATTAAAACCACAATGAGCTGTCTCCTTACACCTGTCAGAGTGGCTATCATCAATAAGTCAACAAAAAACCAATGCCTGTGAGGATGTGGATAAAAGGGAACCCTAGTGCATTGTTGGTGGGAATGCAAACTGGTGTAGCCCCTGTGGAAAACAGTATGGAGTTTCCTCAAAATATTAAAAATGAAGCTGTCTTTTGATTCAGTGATTTCACTTCTGGGCTGAATCTTAAGTATTCCAAAACACAAATTCAAAGAATATATGAAACTGTATGATCATAGCAGTGTCATTTATAATAGCCAAGATCTGGAAACAGCCCAAGTGCCCATTGATAGGTGAGTGAATAAAAAAGCTGTGGTACATTTACACAATGGCATACTATGCAGCTTAAATAGGAAGAAAATCTTCCCTTCGTGACAGCATGGATGGCCCTGGAGATTATTATGCTAAATAAAATAATCCAGACAGAGAAAGACAAACACCATATGATATCACTTTTATGTAGAATCAAATGAACAAAATAACTAACAAAATATGAACAGAGGTATGGACACAGGGGGCAGAGCAACAGGTGTTACAGGGGAAGAGGAAGGAGGGGACTGGATGAAGGAAGGTGACAGCACTAACCAAAGATCATATATGCATAACCCACAGACACAGACTACCGTGTGGTGAAGGCCAGTCGGAACTGGTTGCTGAGTGCAGGTGGGCAAAGGGGGAGAAAATGGGGACATCTATAATAGTGTCAAGAATAAAAATAAAGAAAAAATGCAAACAAAATTGTTCAATATACTTTAATATGATAATACATTTGGAAGCCTCTCTAACTAAACATGAATATTTAATTCTAGTCTCTGAAATAGTGACACTTTTCAAATACAATAGGTTTTGGAAGGCAATGAAAATAAGACCAATCTTTAAAATAATATTGTCTCTAATAAAAGAAATCTACTAAGGGAAATAGTTTGGATGGTCAGGATGCGTATGTATATAACTATGCCTCACAACATTAAAAAAATAACTTGAGGATTGTTTATCACCATGGGGTTGCATTATCCTTGCTATTCTCCAAAGTGGGAGAAAAGGCGTCTATCATTGTCCTGAACTATGATTCCTTTAAACATAGTGTTTTCATTAAGGCACACCTCCCCTAACCCAGCCTCCCACTCCCAATTAATTCTAGAGTGTTTTTAATTCAAATCCATCCAACTATGGGATTTGAAAAGGTGACAGTGTTGGAAATATGCATACTTTTAGATACCTCTGACATAAGGAATATCATACATACATTCATATATTAAATTACCTATTAAGCCACAACATTGGACACACTCAATTTTTTAATTAAATGTATTGGTGCCCTGGTTGGTGTGGCCCAGTAGATTGAGCACAGGCCTGTAAATCACAGGGTCACTGGTTCAGTTCCCAGTCAGGGCACTTTCCTGGGTTGCAGGCCAGGTCCCCAGTATGAGGCACATGAGAGGCAATTACACATTGATGCTTTTCTCCCTGTCTTTTTCCTTCTTTTCTTGTCTCTCTAAAAGTAAATAAATAAATTTTTTCTTAAGATTTTATTTATTTATTTTTAGAGAGGGAAGGGAGGGAGAGAGAGAGAGAGAGAAACATCAATGTACGGTTGCTGGGGGACATGGCCTGCAACCTAGGCATGTGCCCTGACTGGGAATCGAACTTGGGATGCCTGGTTCGCAGCCTGCACTCAATCCACTGAGCTACACCAGCCAGGGATAAATAAATAAAAATTTTTAAAGAAATAAATGTATAAGAGTGACATTTGTAGTAAAATCTTTTAAAGAAATAAGTTTATAGGAGCAACATTGGTAATACGATCATATAGGTTTTAAGTGTACGTTTGTACAGTACATGACCTGTGTATTGCCGTGTGTGACCCGCACACAGTCACACAGCCTCTATTTTCATAGTAGTTGCTACCTACTTTTTAATGGCATACTAAGGAGTAAAGAAAAGAATATGCTTTAAAATATTAATGTTATTTGAATTACTTATAATTCTGACATGATGTATATCATAAAACTGTTTTACAATCAAATAGTAAATAAGAAGGGATCTTTTAAATTCTTTTTAATTGATTTTCTAGAGTACATTCTCTGTATTTCTTGTCAATTCTTATTAAGTAAACAATTTTTATGGTACATTGGCAACATGACAAAAATAATACTTCCCACCTGCTAATGATAACTTTCTTTCATCTTTAGAAAGAACAAATACATAAACCGAAATTAGCATACTAAAAGGAGATGCAGGATAATAAATGACAGTATAGAGGAGAAAGAGACAAGAACAATGTGGATGGGAAAATTGCAATTTAATATTATGTTCTAATACCTCATACATCAAGTTGCAAACATGAAAACAGATATTAAAATGTCTTCATTCAAATACGAAATGCCAAAATAAAACACAAGACCCAGCCTCATAGAAACCGCAACCTTAATCATTAAATTGCACTCATAATAGGTCTTATAAATCCCCGTTTTTAAATGTTCTGTGTAAAAGTTATTATGAATAGAACCACGGTAGACTGAAAATGTGCTAAACCATTAGTTTCTATACATCAGGGAAAAATTAAGATTTCTTTTATAATTCTCCTGACAAATATTTTGGTTTTAGACAATTGTTAGTAATTTTGTATTCAATGTATTTTCTTACCTATTAACTTTAGAAAGTGTTCATTTAATTTTCCTACTTATAGACTATTTTTTACATCCAGGTGTTCATATTTCCTTTATTTTTAAACACATTTTATAATTATTAGGATGGTAATTTCGATAATGTTGAAAATTTCTCATTTTTTATTTATTCTTTATTTTTTCCAGATAATATAAAGAAATATACTCTCTCCAACTGTGAATCAACATGTGACCAATCCTTTTTTCTTCTGGATTTCATGCTTTTATATGAAATTTTTTATTTCAAAAACAAACTTGAAATCTTCAAATCTTGTCATAGTTGAAGAAAAGTGTTAATGTATTACACCAAAAAGTAGAAATTTTTTGGCAAATAATTAAATTGGTTCACAACCACTGAGATGACTAACTTAATTAGAATCTTGAAAATTGTGTAATATTTTGTTGTTAAAGTGTTTCTTACTGACATAAAATATCATTTTCTTAATCTATATTCTAAAACCATGATGGAATAAATTTTGTAATCATGAAACTACATCTACCATAACTTTTGTTACTATTTCTCTTATTTGAAAAATGTATTTCATGGTCTCAAGGTATTAAAAGTTTTTGGAAATATATGTAGTACAGAATGAATTGTCATCCCAAAATTTATATATTGAACTCCCAGCCCCTAACATCACTGTATTGTATTTGGAGATAGAGTTTTTGGATGTCCATTAGATTTAGATGAGGTCACGGGCCTGGGATGCTCATGTTGGATAAAGTACATGTGAGAACACAGCCCAAGAAGAAAGCCCTCAACAATGACCCTGATCACACCTTGATCTTGGACTTTCAATCTTCAAAAGGATAAGAAATGAATTTGTGTTTTAATCTACCTGTCTATGATATTTTGTTATTGCAGTCAGAGCCATGTAATATACTATGTATTTATTATAAAACTTGTAAAAGCACTATTTACAATCTCACATCTACTATAAGGACTTTTTAAATCAGTGTTTCATAAAAGTTATCTCTATTAACTCTAGATCTAAAAAGGTATGTTTGAAAGATTCTATGGGAACAGGTTATAATCGCCAACTTGTATAGCAACCAATGTGACAAAAAACGATATACATAAAGTTTCAACTTTTCAACTCTATCTCCATTTAGAAGCCAAGATAGAGAATATGTGTGTGTGTGTGTGTGTGTGTGTACATGTACATGTTCATATTTGCTACAAATTCTAGTGCCACACAATTCATATTGTAAATTTTACTTTGTTTGGATCAATGATACAATTATTCAACAGCTATTAGTTAAAATAGCTGTTAAAATAGTTGTTTTTATTATTTTTCATGTCAACCACTCCTGGCTATTTGAACTCGTATGAAATCCTCTCATGCAGATGTTATAGGGACGGGTCTGTTTATGGTTTGATATTACCAGTAGTACATAGATATTTAGGGGAATCAACTAGAGTCCTAGAGTATTACTAGAGCTATTCATACTCAGAAGCCCTGAACTCCACCTTTTAAGTCCCAAACACTACAAGACAACCAAAGACTCTGCTTAGTTTTCAGATTCAGCTCCATCGTTCATTTGCCTTCTTGGTCTCTTAATCCATATAGATGAAAAATATGAAAATACCTTGAGAGGATAAGTGGTATGGAATAAAGAGCTATTCTCTCTGTTATTGTATTTTCCTCAGAAACAGGGCCCCTCAGTTTTTGTCTCTCTGAAACTCTGAACTTCAGTGATTGTGTTCCAGCCTATAAACTACTTAAAAACACTGGGCTTCTAGTATTTTTTTTATATACCTGCTCTCTATTGCTTACAGATAAGCAAATCTGCTAAGAAGGGAAATGATTGTGAATGTCTGGTGTGCACCTGAATGAAACTCCCACCAAAGGAAATAAATATTCACTCTTGAGCTTTTTGTGAGAATAGCATGAGGGTTTGTGACCTATCCTGGGTTTTGAATCAGAAATAAATGATGCAAAAAGGCAGAGCAAACAAAAGAAATGAGAGTCACAGCAGCAACTGGGCTATAGGGCAACTTTATATCCATCAAATCTGGAAGCACTGTCATAATTCCAGCAGAGATGATAAGTGTCTTTTTTCCTTGATACTGTAGCAGTTGAAACTAATGCTCGGAGGGCTGAGCGGTGAAGTGCTCACTGAGCTGAGTCTATGACATGTTTTGCTTGTAGTTTGGATGATGAGTTGCCTTTAAACTGTTCTCATCATTTCCAGTGATCTGGTGAGATATCCAGTAAACTTTCAATAAATTATTTTGCTGTTTGTACATTATGAATTATATTGCATTCAGCCAATTTATACTCTACATGCGGTGTATGAGTGCTTGCCAACACTCTACTATTAAACCTTTAGATTTTTGCACATTAAATAGGTGGAAAACTATCTTTAATGTAAATATATTTATTTATTTCATTGATTTTAAGTATACTTTTACAATAAAGAAAACATAATATCTTGATGAAGTCCCATTTGTTTATTCTTTCCTTTATGTCCCTTGCTCTAGGGGACATATTGGTGAAAACATTGCTGCGTGGAGTATCTGAGATTTTCCTGCCTATGTTCTCCTCTAGGACCTTTATGGTGTCCCAACTTCCATTTAAATCTTTTATACATCTTGAGTTTATTTTTGTGTATGGTGTAAGTTGGTGCTTCAGTTTCATTTTTCTGCATGTAGTTTTCTAGATGTCCCAACACCATTTGTTGAAGAGGCTATTTTTACTCCATTTTATGCTTCTGCCCCCTTTGTCTAACATTAATTGACCATAGAAACTTGGGTTTATTTCTGGGCTCTCTATTCAATTCCATTGATCTATGTGTCTGTTCTTATGACAATACCAGACAGACTGTTTTGACTACTGTGACTTTGTAACAGAGTTTGATATCAGGTATTGTTTTGCCCCCAGTTTGTTCTTTTTTCTCAAAATTGCTGCAGCTATTTGGGGTCATCTATGGTTCCATATAAATAGGAGAAGTGTCATCAAGGAACATGTATAAAGGACACATGGACAAAGTCAAATAGGGCAGAATACAGGGTGGGAGAGGCAGCAATGGGTGGGGCAGGGGGGAGTGGTGGGAGAAAAATGGAAACAACTGTACTTAAATGACAATAAAAAAGTAGAAATAAAAAATGATTAATAAATTTTGACTTTAAAATTAAAAAAGAAAACATAATAAAGTTAATCTTATAACTGTAACAGAGACAATAAAACTGATTGCTTCAGAACCTTAAATATCATATCAGTGCCTAACATATAATACAAAACAAAGTTCAAATTTATTGGAAAATGAAAAGAAAATGTAATAGGTAAGATTTTGTTTCATATCTGAAATGTGCCAAACTGGTAAAGTATATAAAATAAATATATAATTGCTAAACACCCCCATTTCCTAAGCAAATTTTTCTTTATATATATTTATAAAATTTTGCATGTATGTATATTTATGTATATATAAATATACCCTCATATATACACATACCCATATATATGTATAGAGAGAATATATATCTATATATATAGAATGTACACACACACACTTATATATACACACACATACACACATATTTATATCATATATTTATATATATTCTGGAAAATGTTTTCAATTGCCAAAATAATAAGTCCTTTAATTATACAAACAATGAAAACTGTTTTTGAGAACACTAAAATAAAGCAAACAAAAAAAACTTAACCAGAAAAATTTATAGTAGACTGGGATTAAAGGAAAATTATCTACTTTACTATAGACAAAAATTGTAATAAAAACGTGTAGGTAAGTAAACCTAGCCTATACAATCTATATAGGAATCAAGTGATATCAACAACATTCAACTAAGTGGCTCTACATGATAAATTAAAAATAAATATGTTCTCTAAAGAGCTCTCCTCCCTAATGAATTACGAATAGATTCTATACATGTTTAGCTTTTTTACTGGTGCCCTAAAGTCATTTTGAGATTGTGTTAATGTGACACAATTCTTATTATATTTCTCCAACTTATTTTATCCACTGTTAAAATTTTGAGTATAACATTCAGAACAAGATCACAATCTTCTGAAGATTTCTAACATTCACATCCAAAGCTTTATATCATGGCAATTACCAGAGCTATGTCATGTTTGCAGATTCCTTATTCTTTTGAAAATATAATCATTCTCATTGGCATGGTGTATGTTTTTCCTTTCATATATTCCATCTGTGAAGAAGAAAAATAATTTGTGATCAGCAGCATGTTAACTCCTCTCCTCAATTCATACATCAAATACACTTTTACTTTTGGCCAGATTTCTACTAGTTTCGGAGGGTTTTGTTTTACTAAAAAGAGAAAGTGTGAGAAAACGTGACAGACACACTGCTGAATGTGGAAGAAAATAGACGTTTTCTGTTTCTCTTGAGAATAACAAGTTCCTGTCTTCCCAGAAAAAGACCGATTGCTTTTGGCCATAGCAATAAGTAACCACCTGAGTCAGTCCGAGGCCCGTAATATATGATCAATAGAGACTTTCTTCAGCAGCACACTTCTTCAAATCATTCAAGCAGCAACAGTCTTTTTTTCGTTGTCCAGGCTTCTGAATGTCTGCCAATCAGAAAAAGATCTCCACTTGATTACATGCTTTCACAGCCGAAGTTCAACCAATTCCTAAACACTAGCGCTTCAAAAAGTCTGCCATTCTTTGAGAGCTCTAGTTCCTTAAATTCTATAAGATTAACTTTTTGCCTTTCCTTTCTTCCTAGGAAAAGGCTGATTGCCAAAACAAAATAATACAGCTTTTCTTCTAGGCAATTAATGATGGCCTTTTTCCTTCTGCGCTTTTCAATTAAACTACAATTCAATACTCTACATTTTAGATCTGAACTTCCTTAAAGGAAGAAATTCACTCCTACACATATTTGTTCCAATATCATTTAGCATAATTTATTGTATATTGTGGGCTTTTGGTAAATCAAATTATAAAAAAATATATAAATAGCAAGGTATGTTAGGTGTTATAAAACCAGTGTTGTCTAAACTTTGGTTTCTAGAAGCTTTCTTTCTTTTTTCTAAATATTCTATTTATTTATTTTTAGAGCTGGGGAAGGGAAGGAGAAAAAGGAGTGAAAGATCAATGTGTTTTTGTCTCTTGCATATCCCCAACTGGGGACTTGGCCCACAACCCAGGAATGTCCCCTGACTGGGAATCGAACTGGCGACCCTTTGGTTTGCAGACTGGTACTCAATCCATTGAGCCATGCCAACTGGCACTCTAGCAACTTTCTTAAAAGAAAATTTCATGGCAGAGCTAACTTGTCTCTAAAAAGCATACTGTATCTGAAAGGGAAGGAGAAGCTAACCCTTTCCCCTTTGTTCTGTTATGCACTTAACCTCTCTTGGGCACTGAGGTGCTTCTTTATATCAGCTGAGACTTTACTAAATAGAGTTTAAACCACTGATATGTCTGTATTCTCTTAATTTACAGTTTAGGGTAGTAAGGCCCCAAAGACTTCCTCAGAATCACACTAATGAAATACAAATGAAAACTTTCTCTCCTGCAACTGACTGAATTTCCTTCCACCTCAGACAGTTCTTTTGATTATGACCATCTTCTAAAATATATTATCTTACTCATGCATGTGGATTAGTTAATAAATATTAAACTAGTTATAATTTGCATTAATGTTACCATTAAACACTATGTGACAAAGCTATAGTAACAAAATTATGTGGTAGTAACACAAAACAAACACATAGATTAATTAAACAGAATAGAGAGTACAGAAATAAACTCATGCATATGCTTTCAACTAATATTTGGCAAGGGAGCCAAGAATCCTGAATGGAGAAAAGATAGTCTCTTCAATAAATACTTCTGGGAAAATTGCATATTTCCATGAAAAAAAAAATAGAACTAGGATTCTACCCTACACTACTCACAAAAATTAACTGGAAATAAAATTCAGACTTAAATATAAATTCTGAAACCTTAAAACTCCTCAAAGAAAACACAGGAAAAAGGTGCTTGACATTGGTCTTGGCCAATGTCTTTCTAAAACCCAGGTGCATCTATTCTTGAACCATAAAACACACCTAGGTTTTAGAGGAGAAAAATAGGAAATAAATTTTTGAGGCAAAAAAATGTGGTAAAAAAGTGCATCTTATAGTCCAAAAAATAGGGGTAAATGCCAAAATATATAAGAAACTCACTCAATAGAAAACAATTAAAAATGGACAAAAAACCTAAATGGACATTTTTCAAATGAGATACAAATGACTAAAAGGTATGTAAATGATCATGTGTTGATCAACATCACTAATAATCAGAGAAATGTAAGTCAAAATCTCAATGAACATCTCCACCTACCTGTTAGAATAGCTATCATCAAAAAGATAAGAAATAACAAGTTTTCGTAAGGTTGTGGAGAAAAGATAACACTTCTGCTCTATTGATGGGAATTTAACCTGGTATACCCACTGAGGAAAAGAGTATATAGATTCATCAAAAAATTACCAGCATTTCCACTTCTCATATACATTTGAAGGAAATTAAATCATTATATCAGAGTGATATCTGCATGCCCATGTTCACTGTAACATTATTTACAATAGCCAAGACATGAAAACAACTTAGGTATCCAGCAACAGATATAAGAATAAATAGAATATTTTGTGATATAGATACACACACATATAAATGGAACATTATTTAGCCATAAAAAGAAGGAAATCATGCCATTTGTGGAAATATGAATACACCCTGAGGGCATTATGGTAAGTGCCACATGTCTCTGGGCCCTCCGTATGTCCTCCTTGGAGAAGTATCTGTTCAGGTCCTTTGTCCATATTTTAATTGGGCTATTTGTCTTCCTGGAGTGGAGTTGTGTGAGTTCTTTATGTATTTTGGAGATCAAACCCTTGTCTGAGGCATCATTGGCAAATGTATTTTCCCATATAGTTGGTTCCCTTTTCATTTTGCTGTTGTTTTCTTTAGTCATGCAGAAACTTTTTATTTTGATGAGATCCCATTTGTTTACTCTTTCATTTATGTCCCTTGCTCTAGGAGACATATTGGTGAAAATATTGCTGCATGGAATATCTGAGATTTTCCTACCTATGTACTCCTCTAGGACTTTTATGGTATCACAACTTATATTTAAGTCTTTTAGCCACCTTGAATTCATTTTTGTGTATGATGTAAGTTGGTTGTTGAGTTTCATTTTTTTTGCATGTAACTGTCCAGATCTCCAAATGCCATTTGTTGAAGAGGCTATTTTCACTCCATTTTATGTTCCCTCACCCTTTGTGAAATATTAGTTAACCATAGAGACTTGGGTCTATATCTGAGCTCTCTATTCAATTCCATTGATCTATGTGTCTGTTATTATACCAGTACCAGGCTGTTTTGATTGCAGTGGCCTTGTAATACAGTTTCATATCAGGTATTGTGATCCTTCTTACTTTGTTCTTTTTCAAAATTGCGGCAGCTATTTAGGGTCATTTATGGTTCCATATAAATATATGAAATGTTTGTTCTATATCTGTGAAATATGTCACTGGTATTTTAATAGGGATTTCACTGAATCTATAAATTACTTTGGGTAGTATGGACATTTTGATAATGTAATTCTTCCAATCCATGGACATGGTATATTCTTCCATTTGTTTGTGTCTTCCTTAATTTCTTTCTTTAGTGTTGTATAGTTTTAAAGAAGCATATTAAAAGAAGAATTGGTTAGTTTATTTTGTTCATTAGATTCCATGTATAAGTGAGATCACATTGTGCTTTTTTTTTTTCTGTGACTATCTTATTTCACTTAGCATAATACTCTCCAGGTCCATCCATGCTTCACAAAGATAAGATTTTCTTTTTTAATGTCTGAGCAGTATTCCATTGTAAAAATCTACCTCAGCTTTTTTTTTTTAATTTTATTTTAATTGCTGTTGCTGTACAATTTTCTGTCTTTTACTCCCATCCCAACCCACCAACATGTACCTCAGCTTTTTAATCTACTCATTACTGATGGGCATTTGGGCTGAGGCAGACTCAGATACAGAGAAGAGACTGACAGTTGTCAAAGGGAATCAGTGTCATGTACTGGATGAAAAAGTTGAAGGGATTAAGGAATGAAAAAAAAAAACCCCTCATAGACACAGAAAACAGTATGGTGATTACAAGAGGGAAAGGAGGATGGAGGGAGTAGAGAAGGGTAAAGAGGGGATAAATGGCCATAAATGTAAGCTTGACCTGGGGTGGTAAACATGCAATACAATATAGAGATACTATATTATAGAATTGTATACCTCAAACCTATATAATTTTATTAACCAATATCACCCCAATAAATTCCACTGAAAAAAAAATTTAAAAAAGAATTGGTAGAGCAAAAGAAAACAAATTCTAAATATGTGACATGATAGATATTAACTCAGGATATTTTGGTAATGTACAAATCATTATGTACAGACATATAAAAATCATTCTGTAGTATACCTTAAACTTACACAATATTATATGTTAATTATATCTCAATAAACGTAGGGAAAGATGGAATAAATTCTAGACTATTTATTAACTTCCTTTACTCAGATATTCAGTAAGAATCCTGTGATTTTGAATTTTTCAATTATATTTTCTAAAGTTAATTTTATAGTAGTTATGTATTGCATTAATCTTTTGTACCTTATTATATTGAGAAATATATATCTGTATTAACAAAGTTTAATCAATCTCATTTTACTTATAGTTTTAGTGAGAATGATGTCATTGACTTATATATTTTTTATTGTTTTGTAAAAATTGGTTTTGTTTAGAGCAGTTTGCTAACTGATTAAGTTAATGAATATATTTAATTAATTTATTTAGCAAATATGACAACCATCTTTCATGTACTAGGAAATGCCGTAAGCACCAAAAACATATCAGTGAACTAGACAAAGTTTCCTGCCCTCATGAAATTTAGATTCTAAGAATGGGACTCAGAAAAGTTAACAAATCATTATAATAAATAAATAGAGTACATGAAATATTACAAAATTATATGCTATAGAAACAATGAAAAATAAAGCAGGGTTTTGGAATTGAAAGTCTTTTTTGGAAAGGAATAGATTGTAATTTTTATTCATTTATTTTAACATATCATTGGTATGCAATCCTATATTGGTTTTACTATTTTCAGGTGCACAATGTAGCAATTCAACATTTTTATACCTTACAATGTGATCATACCACTAATTCTAGTATTATATATCACCATGTAAACTTACGTAGATTATAATTTAAAACTGAAATGATAAAATATTGCCATTTGCTATAGGTTCAGATCTAGAGAATATCATGCTAAGCAAAATAAGTCAGAAATAGTTAAGAACCATATGATTTCATTTATGTGATATATAAAACTGAAAGCAAAAAATGAACAAACAAGAATAACAAATAATGACACATGGACACAGACAACAGCACGTGGTTATTGGAAGGGAGGGGCTGTAAAGGGCAGCAAATACATGGTGACAGAAGAGGTTTGACTTTGGGTGTTGGGCACACAGTGCAATATCTATCCAGATGATATATCAAAGAATTGGACACCTGGAACATATATAATTTTATTAACAACTGTCACCCCAATAAATGTAATTTAAATAAATTAATTAATTAAATAGAGTGGTGAAGGAAGAATACAATGGGAAGATGACACTTTAACATGACTTAAGAGCTATGAAGATTTTAGCAGGAAGACAAGATGCATGCTTAACAATACTAACATATCAGAGGTGATTGACAAATGCTACCAAGGTGTTGATGACCTGATCATAAGGAAGACCTCCTCATTTGTAGAATTTCTGAAACAAAAATTCCAAGTAAATTGGTCTTGTTGCTGATACAATGAATCCAAGTAATTTATTAAATAAACAAATCCAGAGTGGTTATTTACAACAGCAAATAGTGTTATTGTAATTTTTAGTCATTTGAATGCAAATAATATTTATGGGTGAAGAGTTTTTTAGGCAGAAAAATTAGACTATGCAAAGGCCTTCAGGTCTTACATGTATAGACTGTCCAAAGACAGTTAGGAAGCCAGTGTAGTTCCATAGAGTATTTAGAAGGGAGAAATATAAGCCATGACTTCAAAAAGGTGAAAAGAGTCCAGACCATATAGGGCCAGTCCTGTATGCATGCTTTTAACATGTGTAAAGTGGGGAAGCATTGCAGCATGCTGGGTTCTGTGCTGAAGAGTGATGTAATATGCTTAGATCTGTTAGGAAGCTATTAGAGTAAACCAGTCAAGAGATAAGAAATAACAGCTTAGACTGGGATGGCTAATAGGATTTGCTAAGGGGTTGGGGGTTGCCAGGGAAAAGAGAGAGAGATCAAGAATGAATCTGGGGGTTTGTGGTTTAACGAGTTCCTGACAACTGAGGTGAAGGAATTTGAAGGTGTCGGTTTATGAGGACAAAATTATTTCCACTAAACATGTTGAGTTAGAGATATCGATTAGGCACAAAAGAGGAGATGACAGTTAAACAAACCTCTCTTTATTTTACACTGAAGATAAAACCTGTTAAAAATCAATATGTAAATGGATTTTCGATGATCATAAATAAGTGACAAAGTGATCAAGCATTGAAGCTTGAGGCACTTCAACTTTAAGAGATCTGGAAAAATGACTGACACCTGCAAGAGACTGCAAAGGAGCTACCAGGAGTGAGAAAACCTGGAAAGTGTGTCCCAGAAGCTAAGTGAAGGATTTTGCTTTTTCATGGAGGAGGAAATAATTTTATCAAATAAGGCTTTTATTGCATAGAGGATTATACATGAGAAATTCCCATGAAATCTAATAACTTGAAAATTGTTGCTAATTTTTGAAAAAAATAAAACATCTGATGGTCTCAATGGAGAGAGTGGGAGTATAAATGGCTCCTTAAGGGAGGTAAAGGTGATAGGAGTGTAAAATATTAATTTGTCAAGTGAGGTTGAACAATGCAGTCTTATATAACATCGGATGTCTCTTTTGAATAAGTGTAAACATACTTTCTAATTGCGAATTTCCCTGGAGCTTATAATAAACAGTTCAGGCCACTTATAACAACAAAGGCCCTTTATTTTCCAAAACACTTGTAGAACTAGTGTTCTATACATTTTGAAAATATAATCTTGCAGTCACTCATGCATCTGGATTTTAAGAGAATCATATTAAAAGAAATCTTGGTAGAACAAAACCAGCTTAAATACTTAGTGCATCCTAAGTACATTTAATTTGATATGTATTTACATGTTCTTAAGATAGCTTGCTAAGTCATACTTCATACCGTGGTGTGGTTTTAATTCCCAAAAATCGATTGTATTTATGTCCTTAAATTCAACTGAATTGAAAACAAGCTCCTGGTTCCTCAACTGGGAATACTCGTATAGTTCATCAAATAGCTGACAAAATGACATTGTAATAATCTTACACTATAACTTCAGCAATCCTTCTCAAAATTCTTCAAGACTTACTGCTACCAAGGTCACAAATATTTTTTCCCTGAATTAGTTGCATACCATGTATGTATATATTCATACATGACTTCTCGTTAGCTGTAGTAGTTTTAAAACAGCAAATTCTATTATTCAAAGCAGGAATTCAGATCTGTGTTTCTAATAGCAACTGCAGCCACTTCCTTATGTTGGCAGTGATCTCCGTTCAGTTCATGTTCTACTCAGTACATGAAGGAGAATTTTCTGAGCATTCTCCTGGGTGTATGAGTGTCAGACAGCTTTCAAACCACCTGTCTTCACAGGTAACAGTAAAACTATGTGCATGTGAACTTTTGCAGGAAGGCAGCAACCTGTGCTTTCACATCACAATTGTTGCAAAATAAAAGTAAAGGACACAAATAGAAATTTGACATGTAGATAAACTTACCATTCAGGTAGGACCTGGGGGATATTGTACAAATAGATGAAAATGAAAATTGAGGAAATATATTCAGAAAATTTCCATATCATTTGTTATGCCCTAATACCTCCAACAGAAGCAATTTTACCAATTTTGAACAATTAGAGGGAAAAACAGTATCCATTAATAAAAAAGCCCAAATTCATTTATTCATATATACATACAGATATTTGTTGCCTGAGATGTAAGTTCCTGTCACCAAATTTTTGTTTTAAAAAATACAACCTTAATTTTATGAAATTATGACCTGATATATGTTTTCTGACCCCCTCACAAGAGCAAGAGGTCAAATGTTGATTATTATAAACCAATCTTAGTCATACTGTTCTTCTAACCAGACATCATGGAAATGACATAAACCAAACTAATGAGAAAGAAACAAGGTGTTTGGGACTATTTTTCTTGCTCTTATAACCAACTCATGATAAAGACATCTTCTAGGATTTGCACATGTTGGTGTTAGGATATGGCGCTGGGAGTTGATATGTACAAGTAGCACTCATAAGAGACAGGTCAAGGGAATTGCAGAGAAGTTGATTATATCCTTGCACCAATGAGTCATTAAAGTACCCTATAGTGGCTTACCTATGGAATTCTGGTTATTTGAGATAATAGGTGTTCTTAATATATCAGCAGAAGTTTTTGTACTCGACAGTGTAAACATATGATGTAGCTAAGTAAGTGTTGAACAGTAATTTAAAACTATGATTTGTGATTCAAATTAGTGGGTTCTTGCCATTGAAAAACTGACATTATTTTAAAATTTAATATTTATATCTACTGAAATAGAATATTCATTAATAGTTTCATCCTAATTTTCAGTTAATTAAAAGAGGATACATACTAATAATTCAAGCCACCTCTAGTTAACTTTAAAAAAATGGATGCCCTAATCTAGTTAAGAATCTACCTCTTGTGTCCCCTATTTCATTAAATTCAGTAAAGCTTGTGTTTAAACCCAAATGCCATGAAAAATAACTGACTTATCTGGGAAAATATTTTTTTAGCCTTATCACTATTAAGTGCTAAATGTGATAAATAGTAGATTGTAATACTTTGATGAACATTAAATGATATTACATATAATTATTGGAACATACTCATGTTCATAATATAATTATTGGAACATATTCATTTTCATACATGTACCCTTTTTATACATGTATCCTTTTATACATATACATTTTTAGGCAAAAATGTTCTGCAAAATTATAATTTAAAAGTGCACTTGAAGAATGAGTGCTGTGGTGAAATGTATTTTTATTACACACTGTATTGCAGGTCCTTTCTTTAGAATTAAAACTTAGCAACATATTAAAGGCTCTGAGAAGTGATGTGTAAAGGATCTATGTTTGTTACCTATTGACACACAACAAATTACCTCAAAATTTAGCATCAAAAACAATAAACATGTAAAATCTCCCACAGGTTTTCTGGATCAGGCATCTATCTGGGAGCAGTTAAGCTGGCTGGCTCTTGCTGCGTCCTCATGAGGCTGGAGTGAGGATGCTAGCTCAGGCTTGCAGTCATCTGAAGGCTTCATCAAAGCTGGAGGACCTGATTTCAAGGTGACACATCCACTTGCTTTGGAAATCAGTGCAGATCATAGGATACAGACTCAGTGACTTGTCATAGGACCTTACCACATATCTGCTAAAGTGTATTCATAACGGTAGTTGGATTTATCACCCACCCAGCAAGGAATCTGAGAGAATAAAACAAGGAGTAGGATTCAATACCTTTTAAAATTGTGAAAATAATAAAAGGAAATCTCATTTAGAATGGAGGCTAGAAGAGAGAACTGTCATGTACTTGTCACTCAGCACAAACTACTGACTCCTACAGGAAGAGATACTACTTTACTACTTCATTAAAAGAAAGAAAATATTTGTCATTTCTCAGCCAGTAAGATACTGCCATAAATTAGCCAATGAAAAGTCTCTATACTCTGAACTTTCAGTTTCCTGCAAAGGAATTTTACTTTACATCAGTCCCCACTCAAATGCATAAAATAATCCTCCTCTCCTTTGTTATTCTGGAGTTGCACATGGTTCACCATTAGACCACATGCTTCAAATTTCAATTCTTTGTCATTCTCAAATAAATCCATTTTACTGGAGAAATACCTGGCTGTCTTTTTCTTTAAGGTAGACATACCCTAGTCTAGGAATTGACACATATTTTTTTTTTGCATTTTTTATTGTTGTTCAAGTACAGTTGTCTCTATTTTCCCATCACCACTTCCCCCTGCCCCACCCACCCCAACTTCCCACCCTCAGTCCTACTCCCCTTTGGTTTGTCCATGGGTCCTTTATACATGTTCCTTGATGACCCTTTCCCTTCTTTCCCCCATTATCCCTCTCTGCTATCCCCTCTGGTCACTGTCAGTTTGTTCTTTATTTCAATGTCTCTGGTTCTATTTTGCTTGCTTGTTTGTCTTGTTGATTAGGTTCCACTTATAGGTGAGATCATGTGGAATTGACACATTTTTGACATATGTTATTTATTAGAAGCCCATATTGATGAGAAGGGAGTTTAAGCCTCCCATCTTAAAGGGAAGAAGAGCAAAGGATCATGAACATATTACTAAGCCACCACAGGATCTTTGTAAATTTATTTAATATAAATTTTCCTAAAGTAATTAACATTAAAACTCTGTTTTCAAGTAACATAATTCTACCTATTCCCTTTAGGTACTCTTTACATAACAAAACTCTATGTGGCTTAATTTGAATAAATAAAAGAGGAAAGAATGTCTTCAGGAAATAAAGAATTTGAGTATTTCTGAAATATTTAGGCAGCTTGACAACCTTATTTTTAAATACTATGTTGACTTATATTTATGTTATTCAGTTGCTTCTAACTATTCATAACCATTGATCATGATCTGAATTAGAAATTATAATTTTTGAACTACACAAATGGAAATAAAAAATAAATTTTGGGGAGACATTTTCGAAGTGCGACTTGGCATATACTATTGTATTTTTACATTTTTAATGGTGTTATTAGTAATACTAATGAGGGCCACTATTCTGGAAGGTGGTGTCATTGTGAGGAGGAGTGAAATAATTTAGCAGGAAGGTCTGTTTCCTCATAAACTATTAGATTAGTAAATGAAACATTTGTTTAAAAAAATCCTCCACCCTGCAAGGCCAAGTAACACCCAGAGGAATGGAATCCTAAAGAATTTATTACTTCTGATTGTAATCTAAGTTTTAAAGCAGAGCTATAAAGTTTTTTGAAGACTTTACAGACTTAGCTTAGTTTCTTACAACAGGCAAGTACACAGAAACATAAAGAAATTCCTCGTCTTGAAAAATGAGTTTTAGGCAGCTTAAGTATCTCATATATGTCTCTCTAAAATGCAACTATTAATGAAGATGTAGTCACATGGGGCCTTGGATCATTTACAAGACACTTAATATCTACTATCATCAGTAAAATGGAATATAATAACTAGAAAAACAGAAAGAGATATGTTACAGAAACATAAGCATGACAAACTTAGAACACACTCACAAAAACAAAGAGAAAATAAACGACATTCACATTTTCTGTTTTGTAGGGAAGACAGGGAATAAGAAAACCTATTGTGAGAATTCTGCTGTCCTTAGATTGAATTGCTTTCTTTAACCACTGTTTTGTTCTTTACTCAGGTGGTAGCTATTCTGCACCCCATGTAGTCCCATCACCAAGAATTGTACATCTGGGAGTAACAATTTTCCACAAGAGCAATTTTTATATCTAAAAGACAAGGGGGATATGAAAAGAATGGTTGTTGCTGTTAAAGTGTGTCCTCAGGATTATAAACTGCATTATGCAGTCATGAGCTTCTCTATTAATGTCATTTAACTTTTGGCAATATTAGTTGAAAAAGGATCTTGTGAAGGATGGTACATTAACTTTTAAAAGTGATGGGCTGTGATATCCCTGCTGTGATGCTGAATGGCACAGACTGAACTTCAGCACAGTCTTCTAAGGACATAAGATAGTTTTTTCCTCAGCAGGGCAAAGCTTATATACATGAGGGAAGGACTGTGAATTCAGGAAGTTCAACCTGTTTTAAACAGTAAGACATAATAGTGCTATTTTTTAAGGAACTGCTATAAAATAGCACCCTTTTCTGGTTATTGACCACTATATATTTTTAACTCTTTCATCAATCAGTTTAGTCTATAAAGAGACATTGGGAGCCCACAGCGTATATATTAAAATAAGTATCACTGCTCCAAAACTCTAGACATTTCCAAAAAACACTAACCAAATAGTTACAATGAGAGTAAGGCATAAGTGGCAGGTTATACAAATTACTGAGGAAACAGAAAAATTAATTATCTGGCTGGATCAAGGGATAAAGAACAGCATCATTCCTAGGGGTCCCTAGGGAGGTTAATGACCAAGTTGATGAGTGGGGAAAAGAACAAAGCAATAAATATGGATCTGGAATCAGATCAAAATTAAATCTTACCCTCCCTCTTTCTAAATGTATTTTGACCTATTACTTATTCTCATAGAATCCCAGTATTCTCACACCTCTAATAAATACTCCATTTCTTCATTTTTATGTACCAGTAGCAACACAAAGTATGTTCAAAGTTTAACCAACCTTATTTCTTGTGAAAATGTGCACCTCCTGAAGTACTCCATAATCTAATGTAACCTATCTACACTCACTGGTTCTTTTAACCCCAAATTAGATAGAGGGAGCCATACTTAGTGGAAACTGGATAGGCTCTAGCACTTACCAGTTGTAACACCTAACAGTCCCTAGCACTTACCAGTTGTGTGCATTCAAAAACAGTTATTAACTTCATTGTGTCTCTATTCCCTCAACTCTAACATGGTAATAAGATGTGGTTTGGTAGGTCTTTATGAGAATTGGTTACTGTACATGTAAAGACACAGTCACATGGTCATTTCTGAAAAAAACATTAAATATATTCACTATTTTCCTAGATTCCTCATGTAGTCCATAAATTTAATGAATACTAAGTACTGTAAAGTATGTCCCTAAATATTTATCTGCATATACTCTTTTTGTCACCATGGTCTGTAATTTAGTACAGACTCTATCTAACATTTCATACACGAGTTAGAACAGATTTCTAACTGGGCGATTTGGTACAAGCTATCCTTCAGTGTAACTCAGTTTCTACAAAGTGACTCAGATGATTTCTCTGAGAAAACTGTCTGACTATAAATTTTGCATAGAAACTGTGAATGACCAACAGTTATTTTCAAGATGAAGTCAAAATTTTATATAGCACATACTAGCATTCCTACTTTGACTCTCCTCAGATTTTCTTTTGAAGACTTGTTTTATTATGATTAACAGTTTGTTATATATTCACTATCAACCTTTTTGATTTTATTTTAGGCTTTTTAATAGCTTTATTGGAATATAATTGATATACAAAAAACTACACATTTAAATGTATACAATTTGATGAATTTTGATATATTCATATTCTTGTAATACTATCACCACAAAGTGGTAGACATATCCATTACCTCCAAAAGCTTCCTTGCATCACTTTGCTCCCACCTCCCCAACATCTTTCAACCATCTTTTGCCAGACACCCCTCACTATACCAGCCATAAAAATTATGCCCATCATTTATCAATTGTTTTCTCTCTCTCAACATTGTATTAAGTATTTTACCACATTTCATCCTCAAAAGGAGATTATAGTTTTGTGTACATAGTCTCCCTATTTTCACAGGTGAAACCAAGATGCATTGATTTAGTAGACAGAGACTACAGAACAAGTACTTAAAAGATGAAGAATTCGAACAGAGATAGTTTACTTCTAGAGCTTTTAGTTGTACATCACTGTAAATACACTGACTTGCAGTCCTTTAAATGTACTTCTTTTTCACATCCCTGTACCCTTTCATATACTCTTCCTGATCAGTCTTTACTGTAATTCTACTTATGCAAAAATTTCACAGCTGAGCTCAAGCATCTTGTCCTTCAAAAAGCTTTTCTTTATTCCCTGAGTTTATTTGAGATCTACGCAGAGCTCTATTGCCAACCCCTCCATAAATTATCTCTACATATTTGCTGAGTTAATTTGGTAAATGACTATAAAAGTTTAATAGAATCATGTTAATTCATTTATACCACAAACTTATTAACTATCTTGCTGTGTGTGCTCCTATATCCCTTTCAGTCCTTTTTTTGGTAAACTAGGTCATCCTTATAAAGCATAAGTCAAATAATATCTTTCCATGGCTTAAATATCTACAAAAGTTTACTGTTAAATTTATATCAAAATTTGAACTCCTTACTTGGTTTTTCAAGGTTTAAAGCATGTAGTATCTGTCACTGTGATGTTCATACTCTTCACACCTCTCACTATCCTCTAGATCAGCTATTTTCAACATTTTACATCTCATGGAACACATAAGCTAATTAGCAATATTTTGTGATACACCAAAAATTATATTTTATGCTGGAGTGACAAAAATGGGCATAACTTTGATTCATTGACATGGGACAGCTATTGTTGAGTTGGCTGTTGTCATTTTTTACTATTTGACAATCTAAGGGAAATGAGGTCAGTGGCCCTGACTAAATGAATAATCAGGCATTGCATGTTTTAAAAATTCTCATGGCATGCCAATTGAAAATGACTGCTCTAGACATACTACTCTCTCTCTCTCTGTTTTTGATTATGCCAAATTTGTTATCCACCTTGGCTTTTGTAATTTCTATTCCCATATTGGAGCATTCTATATTCACACATTTGTATAACTTTATCATTTAGATTTCAGGTTAAAAAACCTTCCTGTGGAAGCTTTCTTTGACTTTCCTGTGACAATAGTTTTGTACTCACCATATCTGCCAAAATCTTTATCTTATTACCCAGGTTTAAATTTGCCATAACATTTGTCACTATCAGTATCTGCAGTCAACTTACTTGTAAGCAAACTATTGTTATCCCCATTAGACAACAAGTTAAACAAATAGTGAATTTATTTTCACTATTCTATCAGGCATAGAATAGTGGTAAGTGTCCAATTAATATTTTCAAATGAGCAATGGAAACACACAATTATGTATGTAGTAAATAAGGCAGGAGGAATAGATAACATAAGGAATATAAATAAGGAAAAACAATTGAAAACTAAGCTGCCACATGAAATATAAGAATTATTTCTAAAGATTAATTGAAATAAGACAAGTGAAGACAATAGATATGAAACATATTAAAGATTCTTAAAGTTATAATGGCTAGGTTTTAGTCATCTAATGATATGGAAATGAGTATTAATATCAAGGACTTATTTGCCTTCAGTGACTAAATTGTGTTAATAGTAAATCTGATAAATTTCAAGAAACAATATATTTTATGTCTAGAGTTTGTTGATAACAATATTATTTTAGAACTACAGCATTATATTCTAAGTGCCTATAAAACATCCTACTAGAGACAAACAATCTGGGTTTGGCTATATTTTTATGGTGTTAAGAAGAGATACTAGAGGGGGAAATATATTTGCAGAATTTAAAGTGAATGAGATTGTCCAAAAATATTTTTAAAAGAACAAAGTTAAAAATAGAGCTACGAGAAGTAATGGAGAAAAGAGAAGTAAGATTTCCCTTTTGTGATAGCTGTTGCAATGGTGTTGGGGGTGATCACACACTCCAAAAGGCAAGTATAAATAGAATCCCAATGGTGGTGGGGAGATGAAGTTCAGGAGAGATGCCACATGGCTAAGAATGTGCACTTTTTCACTCCCTTGAGGCCCAGTCCTCAATTTTAAGTCTTGAAGAAAAAAGGATTCTGAAATACAGACAGGGTACTGAGGGAGAGTGTTGGGGATCACCCTGCCTGGTCTCAGGAAGCTGTGACCCCCCGTGATTTAGGCTGAGTGAGAGACCTCCGGACCAGGAGCCACTAAAGAGACAAAACTTATTCCCCTGGCATGAACACTACCTGTTCTGTGCCTAGCCTTTAATGCTTGATCAATTAGCCAATGATGGGTAACAATTCTCTAGGATAGAGATTGGACCTAAGACAGGCATTGATTGTGAAAAGGCCTCTGGGATGACTCATGGGACTGTGGAAATGAAAGGGTCATCGACATCAACCCCTGCCCCCTCTAAGCATGAGTCTTTGTACTTAGATGTGAGAGATCCAAGTCTCCTGAATGCTTTTGTCTCCTGACTGTCAGGCTCAAACAGCAAATGGCTAAAGGGGCAGCCCAGACCAGAGACGGCGGACCCCCAGGGTAATCAGGCCTAGGACATTGAATATGCAAGATCCTGTGAGATCTGTTTGCTCGAGGATGTTATTTACTTGGAATTTAAAGGCACAGACAGGAAACCAAAACTAGCCCTTTGAGCCATGTAGTCCTTTCATATGATAAAACTTCAATCTCTGCCCAGAATCATAGCAGGAGTTCTGTTAGCATCTTTGTAAGTTACCTTTTTCCTTTGATCCTTTCTGCCAGACTGTGAAGCCACAAACTGAGTCTGCTTTCTTAATAAAAACCTACTTGGGTAGAGGAATAGCATGCTTTCCACTAGAGAAAGTGGCCATGTTCTCTGTTCCCCCACAGAATCATAGAAGTTTCTGTATATGATGTTTCTCGTGTTTCGACGAGTATCTGCAGCAAGGATGGATCCCGGGGGGGAGTATCTTTTTACAGGGGAGGGGCAGTTGTCATTGCAATTTCACAAATGCTTGAAAATTTTCAACTTAACAACAAGTGGGGAACTAGATCATCACAAATGTGACCTTTATGTAGGAGTATCTCCAATGCACTTCTCTTTGATAGCTGGATGTTTTCTATGTCTATGCAGGTGCACATGCCCTCAGTGACATTTGGCTCTCGAACAATGTGTACACTTTGCCTACAGTCTCACTTGGAGAAGCAGCCACAGTTTGTAATTGTTACAAATGAACTTTACTCTGTCATTGTGAAATTAGGGATTGGAATTACAGGAAATATGTGATCATGAAAATGAATGCTGCTTCTTTTCTCTCTTTAGGCAAAGAAAGAGAGGTTAACAATTCCTGACAGTACAAAGCATACAAAGAGTTCCAGCTCTGAAAGGCTTAAACAATATTTAAAATAAAGACTGTCTTGAGAGAAAATATATTCTTCTATTTCTATGTGTTAAAATGTAGTACTAATGAAGAACTTCAGCCAAAAAGTAAATGAAATAAAATAAAACAAAATAAGAAAAAATATGATACAGTATCGTCCTTAGTGATTTGTAAAGCCTCCAAATTCCAGTAAAAAAATGAAAATGCAAAAATATACTTAATAAGAGTAATGAAAACACTTTCAACTAAATTATTTAATAATGGCATAAATATACACTATCTGTAGATAGTGTCCATAGTCAAGTACAGGAGTGGGATTCCCACTTGCTAGACTGGCCTGAATTATTTGAGAGGAAATCCACATCAATTAATTAATATTTAGTTTATCCTCATGTCTAAAACTGATATGCAAGTAAACTGACTTGTGAATAACTGCTTGTGGGTCTTGAAAGTAGCTGCAAACTTAAACAAACTGACCCAAGTCCTCACTAGTGCTCCCTGGGAGACAGGGCTCAGGCTTCAGTTCCTGGGTGGGGCACGGGGATGCCCTGCCCCTCAGCCCTGTATGCTTTGCAGAGGATGAAGAGCCAATGTTGACATATAAAGTTACAGTATTTTTAAACAGATGTAGTATTTGATCCATAATCAATGTAGTATTTTAGACAGAGTGGAAATGTACCTAGAGATGAACTTTAAAATTATCTTTAGGGACATTTAGAGATGAAGTTTAAAACATTCAGTTTTTAAACTTTTATGAACTGTAGTTTTTGTTAATTTTAAGTTTTAAACATTCTATTCACTATATTATCATATATAGCTGGCACATATGAGTTTAGAGTTCTTTGAACAACCCTTAATAATTGACCTACTTCCATTGTTGGAAAAAATATCAGCACAAATTGGCTGAAAACAGTACTTCATTTCCTGTTTAATCTCAGAATGAGCCAAAAGAGCACATAGAACAAAGTTCCTGAAATATATCCTGATATAAAATGTACAATAGTGAAAAACATGATTTTTAGAAGTGAAGTTCCATTATGTTACAAAGTTCCCAAGTAAATAGAACAACACATTAGAAAAAGAAAAATAAATAAGGATAATGATAATGAATTGTTAATTTAAGTATTATATTTAATAACAACGCAATAATCTTATTAATTTTCAATGGAACTACATTAAAATTTACATGTTATTTTACTTGTGATATGTCAAATATGTATACACATGTACACAAAATTCACAAAAATATTCTTCATGGCAGTAAATTAATTTAGTAATTAGCTTTCTATTAAAAATAATATAAAAATTGGCTTGCTAAATTTTAGGTTATTTTCCTTATGAAAAAAATTGATTCATTGATTTCCAATAATTGAAAAATTAAAAAATAATTCTGTTGACTTAAAGCTATAGGTAGTGCACTAACACCAACACAACTAAAAAACCAAAGGGTTAATTTAAGTATATGCACTACAAATGCATTATTCTTTGTAATGTAGATCAGAATTTTCCAAGTATAGATTAAAACCATATGAAATGATCTGAAAAACAGAAGCAGAAATAGGTATAGTTTACTGTAGCCAGATAGATTTTTTAAATAATAATCACTGTATTAATATCTAGACCAGAGATTCGCAACTACTGTGCCATTGCACACTGATGCTCCACAAGGATTTTTAAAAGATGTAATATCTGACTATTTAGTCAGGGGCTCTGACTTCCCTTACATTGTCGAATTAAAAAATAACAATTGCCAACAGAACAATAGCCACCAGATGTGAATGAACAAAAATTATAACTATTTTTGTCAGATTGGCAAAAAATATAATTACTGCTGTGCAACAGAATTTTAGTAATTAGTTTATATATTCCATGAGGTGAAAAAGGTTGAAAGTCAATGTCTTAGATTATCACAGTGATCTCTGAGTTAAGAGTTTAGTTTTGTTATTTACACTGTCAGTTTCTAAGCCTATTTAACCACATCTCTCTCTCTCTTGTTCATATAAACAATTACCATCCTAAAATTTTATTTTGAAAAAGCTTTTGAAAACCAGTAAGTCCTCAACTTAAAAATATCATTGCATTTGTAAGATTTGTTAATGAATTCCAATTTGAAGTATATTTATTATTTTTTGGACTTATTTCATCTGCTCTTTATGTTTTCATTTCATTACCTCCTACACCTATGAGTTCTCTTGCATTCTGAATATTATCATCTAAGCCTACACATTTATTTCCAAATATAAATTTTTAATAGAAACCTAATGGGCTCTAGGTCCCTAAGTTATTTCCCAATCTATCTGTCCAGCACATAACTGAATAGCTGTATATACACAATTTTTATAACAAACTTAAAAAAATTATTGTATTTTTTCTATTATCATTTAATCTGCATATACCCTACTCCACCCCACAATCACTACACAATTATCCATGTCCTTGAGTGTTAGGAACTGCTCTGCCTGGTTTCAGAAGCAGTAACCCTCCATAGCTAAGGCTGAATAACAGGACCTTGGGACCATAAGCTACTAAGGAGACAATGCTTATCTCCCTGGCAGGGGCGCCACCTCTGCCCCCTTTTACTTCACCCTGCTTGGTCCCAAAGCCAATGATGGGTAAGATTCCTCAAGGGAGGGATGACCTAAGATAGGCATGACCACAAAGGGGCCCTCAGGGAAGGAACTGGGGAGCTATAGAAAAAGGGGGTGATGGACCCTCGCCCCTTAGCTTTGACATAGCCTGAGTCCTCATTCTGTCTGCAAGGAAGTCTCCTAATCTCTTGGCTGCCTTACTTCCCCTGCCAGATTTAAGCCTGAAACAAGGCCTTAAGCCTGAAACAATGCTGGAGGTGGATACAGCCCTGTGCTGGAAAGGGCCAGTTCCTTGGGGTGATCAGGCCTAAGAAAGAATGCATAAAATCCTATGAAACCTACTTTGCTAATACCCTCAATTTAAATGATAAGGGTCCAAGCATGGAATGATTTTGTTTCCCCAAATTTTACGGCCCTTTAGCTATCTGATCCTGACTCAAAATCAGCTCTCAGAGTTCTTTGAATGCTATCTATTATTTGATCATTACTGCCTGACAATGACTGATGAGCTTTAGTATACACCCTATATTCTTATGCAAATTAAAACAAATAAAAGTCCACTGAGGAAGAGGCTTCTAGGCCTTCTCCTTTGAGAGATCAGCCACCTTTCCTCCAGATCATGTCTTGGTAGACCTATTCTTATCCATGGTGGCCCGGGGCTGGGCGGGGGGCACTGTGGGTGGAGCACCCCCACATGAGTTCTTTTCCTTTTTGCTGAATATATAACAAATTCTCACTCAAAAGATCTCAGCAGATAACCATTAGTAGTAACCTACTACTACTAGTAGATCAAACCAGACCAATATTTCCATTGCAGCCTCAGTTCCCCCTCCTTGTTAGCACAGATATTTAGGAATCCATAGCAGCCTGCTCCTATATGATGATGTCACAGTTATTCAATCCTCCAAATGTTGATATATGTCTTCTCCTGCCTTACAATAATATTCTCATCTCCCTATTTCATATATGCAGGTCCTACTGGCAGAGCTTTTTTCCCAACCTAATTCTGACTCATAATAATGCCTCTGAATTCATTATACATTTGTCTGTGCCAACTGTGTGGCATTTAAATAGGTTTTGACTTGCTCTATTTACATAGTTGTTCCCCTGTAGTTCTTGAATTTTCAAACACTTGTCTTTGACTAAATCCGTTTCCTGAAGTTTACCAATCCAGACTTTACTTCTTTTATTTTTTCATTAAACAAACATCATTGAATAAATAACATAGTCCAAAAAGTCTGTCAAAAAGTCCCTTGAGATTTCAAAATAAACTCCTAGTTTAAGAGTTTAGTCTGATAGCAGAAATACAGAAACACTGATAATTATATTGACTTTTTCACTGAGCCATGCATATATGAGGTAATCTACGATTTTATACAGACAGTAATACAAATTTATTAGCATACTTATTTCCAGGCACTGCGTAACTCATTTGCAGATAAAGAAATATATTCAATTAATAAATATAGTGCCACAGACATAATACACACTCCAAGAAGGTCTGTTTTTAAAATTTGCATTTTAATTATCATAAATGCTATTTTAGCCATTATATTAAATATGAATATAATATAAAGGACATTTGTATGTTTTCAGATAAGAAAACTGAGCATAGGTATGGTTAAATAAAATTATTTAACCCTGTGATTATCTAACTGTCCCTAACAGCTGTAGACTTGGAACTCATTATCATAAATTTAGTGTCTATATATTTTTTTATAAGTAAACTTGACAATTGACTTTTACCTCAGTGCCATTCTTAAAGTAAGAATGGGTTTGAGTCAGACCACCTTATGTTCATACAATATAGGTTTTGTATTACTTCCTTGGTCTCATTCCTTTTTTATGCTATAAAAGAAGTCTCAAACAAGGTGCACATACTAAAGATATCCACGTTAGGGTGTGACTAATTTTTTTTTTTTCTCAGAGTTTAACCTGACTATAGGGTTCAGTCATACAGAGGCCTATTTTGCTTACTTTGGAAATTGGTGTTATTTGAGTAAATTTAACAGGGAAGTATAAATCAAGATTAATTTGAACATTAAGAGTATCATCTGCCTACAACATTTTAAATCAAAATGTTTTATTTGAAACAAGTACTTTTGCTTTTTAAATGCTGAGATTATCAGTTAATTTTCCTTATATTCAAGAAGAATATTTGAACTATCACAACAACTAGACAGAATGCTTGTTCAATAGGACCCTTTTCAAAAAATAATGCAACATTGAGTCTCTCCAGTGAGATCTGAAATGGTAAAATCATGTTCTTTTTATGCCCTAGCCAATCAGGAGTGCCTCAAAGATTTACTGTAATCCTTCATAAACCTGAAATAAATAAAATGTCTTTGTTAGAGCCATCCAAAGTTAAGTCTAGAATAGATATCATGTTTTTGAAATAAGATTATCAATTATATAATTATATAATTATTATTAATAACATCAATTATGAACTTCAATCCATGCCATTCATCAAACTGTATTAAATATTTTGCAAACATTGTTTCAATTGCATTAACTCTCTGAGGTACTTGTTTTTATTTTACACTATTTGGCACATGCAGAAATTGAGCTTTTGTTTAAGATATCTAACCTAAGAGTTAGCAAAGCCTAGCTATGGATGATGTTTGTTGACACCCAGAACCTGAACTCATAACCAGTTGTATATACTATTTACAAACATAGTTAGTTGAGAATGTGGTAGACATTTTATATCAAAGAGACACTAAAGCAGAAAAATATCTTTTCGAAGTGTAGTCTCAGCTACAGCTTTAGTTCTTACTTATGTTACTCTTCTAAGTCATTCAACTGCAGTAACCCAGGTACCAGGAAAGCTCTGCTGCTTTCAAAGGCCCTTTTTCTCAAAGCACAAATATACCAATGAGTCTGTCTGGTCTTTGAGAATTCTGAATCTCTGATGCAGTGTCAGCTGTATTTTTATTAGAAATATGGAAATTGAAGATTTAATTTTTTATCAAATGGGATCAAAGGTATTGAGAAGCATGTCATGTTACAATATTATGCCTGTCTTATGAGATTTGAGTCTTAGTATCCAACATGAAAAAAAAGTATATTCATTCTATAGAAAGATATATTGGGCATATATAATACCACACAAATCCAAAACAAAGAAAGTAAAGTTTTTATTTTTTTTCTATCTGCTATTATCAGACTGAACCTTTGTCTTTGGGGAAAAGCAATGATACATGTTTTTTTGGTCTCTAATGCTTATTCAGGGTATAGGTGTATGTCCAGGCTTTCCTCAAAGATAATCTCTGGCTCAAAATGGCTCTAAAGCAAAATTAGTTACTCAGCCCACTTCCAGATCTGTGGTGTTAATATTATTGAAGGTTTAAAACAGGCAAGAACATAGCTGTCTAATTCTTTAGCATAATCAATAAAATATCATTTTATTTTTATTCAATGTTATTGTCTATTACAGTTGTCCCAATTTTTAAAAAAATTTGTGTATAAATATGTATATTTAAGTTTTCTAAATCATCTAATCTGGAAGAAGCTGACATCTATCAGTCCTATCCCCCCCAAAAAATATTAAATAATAGAACATACTGTTCCCAATGCTTTTTTCTTCATGATAACTTAAAAATCACTACACTTAAATGAAATGTAATTCTGGAAAGTTCAGTTTTCTGAATGAATACATTACATATGTTTTCACAGTTTTATGTTTATAAATTTCTTTCATATCCTTTATTTCATTTACTTCTCATAACAGCATGTAAGTCAGACAAGGCATGAATCAGAATCATTTTATAGTTATTACTATACTCAGGGAAGCTCAGAGACTTCCCTAGTACACATATGTTATAAAAGCAAATACAACAATCAAGACTCCTGTTTTTCTTACCTTTTTATGAATCCAGGGCCTTTGCTCATCTGTTATCCCACATTGTTCTTCTAAAAAGTCCATGCTTTGTATAGTGAATCTTCAGTACTCACCTAATTTGGGGTATCAAAGTGTGTATTTTAAGCCTAAACCATCTCATAATGTTTTGTACATAGTCTACACAGTTCATAGTTAGAAGAATAATTTTTGTAGTTCCTTTCAAATTTGAATAAAAGTCTAATATCAAAGTAAGAGATATGACTGGATAATTTATTCTATAATACAGCCATACATCATGCTTTTATTTATAAAAACTCATCTATTTTATGCTCTACTCAATAAGAATAATAAATGACTATTGAGAATCCTCAGATCTATAATAAATATGTACATTATTTACCTAAATTCTAGAAGTTGGTAGTTGTTCACATGCTTGCCTCATTTCACATATACTAAGAAAGAAGACTCATGTTATTTTTTAAGATATGTTATGAGCTGAATAAATCTAAAGCTCAAAGTTTAAAATTTCCAATATAAAGGTATCATGAAATATGAATAGATGAGCCAGTAGCAGTGAATTTAATGCTGGTTAAGTGGCTATATCAAAAACCATAAAAGCACAAATGTAATCAAAATGTCATTGTAAAACATATATATCTAAATATCATAAAATGTAATTTAAAAAGTAACAGTTGACTTCTACTTTTGGATAAATAGACTAGTTATGGCATAAAAGTGCAACCACTAAAAACACTTTTAAGCCTGTATTTTTAAAAAATATTTTAAATATTTTTGAAAACGGATGGGTAACAAAGACAAAAGGAATCATAATTACATAAAAAACAAGACTGCAAAAAATTGATTTATAGTTATTAGTAGCTACTTTTTCACAGTGGACATTTGCAGACTAAGGGAAATGAAAAGATATGGAAATGTTTTCAAATAAAAAGGGTGGTTGTTGTTTGGTAGGGAAATGAAGCTCTGTGTTTAGGGATTTTATAGAGCAGAGTGATAATACTGGAGGTTTCTCAACAACTGTAAATTTCACCATAATTCCCTACAAGAAAAATAAATTTTGCAGCAGTGCAGGGTGAAGGGGGAAAATACTAAGCTCTGAAAAGTAGAGTGGCCTTTTCTATAGTTTCACTGATCTCTGCAGAAAAATTTTAGAGTTCAGGGCCCATCAGTAGGAGAAGGCAGGGCAAATAAAGGAAGATATTGGCAAAAAAACAAATCTGGAAGGTTATGCCCTCCAGAAAGGATGAATCAGAATAATATTAAAAGCTAATAAGGTATACTTCTTTCAGCCAAGATGGAATAGTAAGAACTACTTTTCCTTTTCTTCAAAACAACTAAAAATTCTTGACAAAATATATGGAAAAAAAATAACGTTTTCAGACACTGGATATCAGCCAACCACTTCAGTGATCCTAATAGAGGAGAAAGAAATAAGGAAAGCCCTACAATCACCAGCGCTCACTGAACAGTTTCCAGGACACAGCTCAAGGAAAGGAAACCCAGGCAGAAGCCTAGTTTAATTGAGAAAACTAAATTAGAATTTCAGGGAGCCAAAGCAGCTAACGATTTCAGGGGAGACTATTGGAGAGGATAGAACAGAAGAGAAGACAGAAGATAGAAGAGTAGGGAGAGGAGCTCCAGATACTTATGATGGTCTCCTTGAGCCTTCAGCTGAGTAGTACACAGAACATGTGTATGAGGAGACTACCCAACATTGTGTGAAAGAAAGAGAGGGACCTACCTCTGGAGCTGTACAAGTTTAAGAATAATTTCTGTTCCTACCATTCAGAGCAGAAAAACCTGTAATTGATAATATGTCGGTAGAATACTCAGAAGAATATTGTTTCAACAGCAAAACAAAATTCCACTTGATTTACAAGGCTGTGCTGGATATTCTAACATTGTTTCCCAGAATTCCCTTTCTAGTGCTCTTCCAGTTAAGTGTAGGCTCCATGAGTAATTCTATTGTGAGAGTTGGATTGCTAAAAAAAAAAGAAAGCAGTCATTCTGTTGCAGACACACATGCTGCTGATGGGCTAACTCATTTCCTTGACCCTGAGTATCCTGTGGACCTGCAGTTGCTCACTCTTCCCTCTGGATTTCCATTCAGTTTCTCTGACTGCTGGGCCAGGAGTGTTTGTGTTTGGTTAGATGAAGTGTTTTGATTTATGCTGGAGATCTTTCTCACCTAGGTCAGAGGCAAGTTAAAAATATGGATCTCAGTTAATTCTTGTGAAATTCCACACTACTCCTAAGCCTCTCATCTGACTACCTACCCTGCATATTTTGGGTTCTAGAATTAGATGAAGAAATTGCTTTGTAGAAGCCACTTAGTTATAAAGGCACATAAAGGCACTAAAATAGTTACTACTATAAACTATATAAATAAAAAGTAGGGAAATATTGAAGACATTAAGCAGGGACATTGAAGATATTTTTAAAATATCCAGATCAGTCATTTAGAGATGAAAAATAGGTATAAGATAAAAATGTATAATTTAAGCCTAACCTGTCTCATAAATTTTTGTATATTGTCTATACAGTTCAGTCAGAAACTAAAACAGCTCTTTTTAAATTTGAAAAAAATGTATATTTATTATCAGCATGAGAGATATCACTGTCTTACTTATTCCATAATATGGCCACAAGACATACTCTTATTTATAAAAAAATGTTTTTATTGTATGCTACACTCAAGAGAAATAAATAACTCTTTTGAAGTTTCTGGGTAATAATAAATATATAAGGTACATTCTTTACTTAGCTTCTAGAGTGTAGGAGTTGCTTAAATAGATTGAATTTGAATACATACTTATAATTTGTGTTCTACTTGTTTGTATATCTTATTTGACTATTTTCACATATGCCTTTTGTCCTCTATGCCTCAGTTTCTTCATTTGGTGAGAACGCACATGGGTTTAATTCACAGAAAGCACTTAGAACAGTAAGGAGCACAAAATAATCATTCAACATGTTGGCAATTATTAGTAATAACACCATTATCATAAATTAAAACTATTGTAACAAAAAATTGAGATTCCCTTCACAATTCTACTATGGTATAACAACAACTGAATCTGTTTTGCTGTGTTCCCTTTCCAGTCCTCCACTTGTATATGTAGTGTTCATAAAAATAGTACAAAAAGACTAAATTACAAGACCACTTGGTCAGCAACTTAAAGTTTTTAATACCACTTAATATTACTGTTCTAACATGTGAATCCATTTGCTCAATTTTGGAGGGAAATCCTGTGAAGGTTGGGAAGAGGAGAGATTCCATAGAAAAATATGGAAATTTAAAAAATGACCTTATAATAATGAGTAAGAAGCATCTGTACAAATATCACACAATATGTATTATTTGATTATTAATTACAGTACTTTATACAAGCCCTTTTATAAAAACAATCAGAGCCACTTACAGACTGTTTTATATTTTTAAGACAAAGACTGTTCAAATCAGTATGTATTTGGAAGAAAACACTTTGAACTCTACAGGAAAAAGATACAAAGAAACAGAAAACAGTATGGTGGTTACCAGAGGGAAGGGGGTGGTGGGCAGTAAAAGGTAAAAGGGATAAAATATATGATGACAAAAGAAGATTCAACTTTGGGTTGTGAGCACACAATGCAATATACAGATGATGTATCATAGAATTGTATACTTTAAACTTATCTGATCCTATTAACCAAGGTCATCCCAATTAATTTAATTAAAAATAAATAAATGTTTTAATGAGAGAGTAGATGAAGAAGGAATAAAATTATTACATGTCAAAAATTTTATGTTCAATAAATCATTAAATAGTATTTTTTCTTAATAATTATAATTATGGAAATTATACTCAATTTGTATGTTCTGTACTTCCAAAATTTTCTGACAATGTAAATATGCTATTTACAACAGGAAAATAAAATGATAACCAGAAATTTAAAGAAATTAAGAGAAAAACAAAAAAAACAAATAATTTCTCATACTTTTTACATTAGCCAAGTGAAAACAGCCTATTAAAACTTTTGTATGTCCTCAGATTTTCTTCTTTTACTTCCATATTATCAAAGATTACATTAATAAACCTTAGAGAATTTAGAAAAAAAAGATGTAAGGGTACATACATGAAGTTAATGAAGACTTTGTGAACATGAGAGTTGAAAATATTTTGTAATTAATAGGCCAAATCTGAAGGATATTCTATTCCTTCTGCTAGTGTACTATGAATTTCTTTGGGGTATCATAACTTCGAAACTGATCACTTAGAAAGGCATTGTAATAATAATATTTTAAAAACATGGGCAGAGTCAGTTTTTTCAAAATGCCTTCCAGTACTTCACTGTGCAATCCATCTGTTAACAAATGCATTTCTTCATTACCAGCGTATTAGTTGTTTTCGAATTACATGTAGTCCCTTTCAAAGTAGAGGAATAAATCTTCATGGAACATTAAAGTCTTGAGTTAACATTATTCATACAGTCTAAAGATTAGGACCTGAAGTAGAAGTAGAAATTAACAATATTTTAGGACAATTATAAGCAGTACCTTTTACAATATTTGAATGTTACATCACTATCTACAGTTTAAATGCATTAATATTTTAATTTAGTAATTGTTCAATAGTTTTTCTCAACATTATATCAAAAACTTTTTCTATGTTTTAAAGTAAAATTCATAATTAAAAAATACACAATATCTTATGAAAAATTTATCACTGTTCATTGATGCATTTACATCAATTTTTAATTAATGTACTTTATAATCTCTATGTATTACAAATAATTGATCACTTTGAGTAACTAAAGGACCTACAGTATTCCACAGAGCATGATCTCATAAGACCCTTAAAAGAATTGGGAATCCCGATGGGAGTTGAGGGTGGGTGAGGCAGGTATTTGTGGTGGTGGGAAAATAGAGATGACTGTATTCGAGCAGTAATAAAAATTTAAAAAGATTTTAAAAAATGAATTGGGAATCCAAGAGGCAACCAGGTGCTAGATCCTGATACTGTTTTTTATTCACACAAAAGCAAACTTTGCCTCCAAATGAACCACCAAGATTTGTGTGATAAAGCCTGGCTTTAGAGAGCTTATCGTTTGCCCTGTGGTCTTTTATGTTCCTCTGGTCAGGTAGTAAAAACAAATCTCAAACTAGTTATGACTCAAATCGAAAGTTATAAAAAAAAATGTAGCCTTGGGAGCCACCAGGAAAGTTTCAGGTTTAAACAGTTATCAAAATTATTATTTATCATAGTTAGTTGCACATATTTATCTAAAAGTCAATATGTGACTGCCCTAGTCCAGCTTAAATTAACTATCCCATATAATAAATAATACATATTTTCATTTATGCACAATTGTACAACTATTCATATGTAGGCAGTTTTGGTTTTTTTTTAATTCTTTTACTAAGTTAAATTCATAAATGTAGAGGATATCAAACATTAAGCTTCATGAATATTGGTACATATAATATACACAAATGAATATGCTAATTTTGCCATAAATATACCAGTATTAGCTCATATGTTGTTATTTTTATTTTAAAAATGTAATGCTATTAATGATATTTTTCACATTTGGTTTATGTGGACTAATAAAAAAAGAAGTTTCAAAGAAAATAAAAGGTAATATAACTAATGACTGTGTCAAATTTAAAATAGTTTGGATATTAGTGAAATGGTAAGACATGTAGTTTCTATTATTTTTGAGTAGTGATGGGTTTTTTGGTTTACTTAACCCATATTCTCACTTCAAAATTATTTGTGATCATTGCCATATTCATAAATGCAAAATTTTTCTTCCAAAGTTCATAAAATCAAGACCTTGATCTCATTAGCAGAATTTGAAGAGTAATAGTGCTAAATAATTATGTGCTTAATAATTAATGTAACATAGATATAAAAATATGTGTGACATTCATGTAATTCTCTTTATACACCTCTTGCAAATCTTCCTCTTCTATTCATTCCAAAATGTCACATGATTGGTTTTATTTTCATTTTTATTTATTGCTGTTCAGTTACAATTGACTTGCCTTTTTCCCATTGTTTATCCTTACCCCATCCTTCCCCCACTCCCACAGTCAACCCACCCCCATTGCCTATGCCCGTGAGTACTTGATCCATTTACCTTTGCTTGTCCCTTCCCCATTATCCACCTCCCACATCCCCTCTGGTCACTGTCAGTTTGTTCTTTATTTCCAAGACTGGTTCTATTCTGCTCATTTGTTTGTTTTGTTGATTACGTTCCACTTACAGGTGAGATCATATGGTATTTGTCTTTCACCACCCGGCTTATGCTCTTAGCATAATACTCTCCAGTTCCGTCCATGCAGTCACAGAAGGTAGGAGTCCCTTATTTCTTTCTGTTGTGTAATATCCCATTGGGTAAAAGTATACAGTTTTTTGATTCACTCATTACTGATGGGCACTTGAGCTGTTTTCAGCACTTGACTATTGTAAATTGTGTTGCTATGAACATTGGGGTGCATAGATTCTTTTGAATTAGTGTTTCAGGATTCTTAGGGTATGACCTCAGTAGTAGGATCACTGTATGAAAAGATAGTTCCATTTTTAATTTTTTTGAGAAAATTCCGTACTGTTTTTCACAGTGGTTGCACCAGTCTGCATTCCCACCAACAGTGCACTAGGGTTCCCTTTTCTCCACAACCTCTCTAGCACTTGTTTCTTGATTTGTTTATGATGGCCATTCTTACCGGTGTGAAATGGTATCTCACTGTGACTTTAATTTGCCTCTCTCTAAAGGCTAGTGATGTTGAGCATTTTTTCATGTATCTCTGGTCCCTCTGTATGTCCTCCTTGGAGAAGTGTCTGTTCAGGTCCTTTGCCCCCTTTTTTATTGGATTGTTTATCTTTCTAGAGTGAAGTCGTATGAGTTCTTTATAAATTTTAGAGATCAAACCCTTGACTGAAGTATCATTGGCAAATATATTTCCCCATATGGTTGGTTTCCTTTTCATTTTGCTGATGTTTTCTTTAGTCGTGCAGAAGCGTTTTAATTTGATGTAGTCCCCTTTGTTTATTCTTTCCTTTATGTCCCTTGCCTTTGGGGATGTGTTGGTGAAAATGTTGCTGCATGGAATATCTGAAATTTTCCTGCTTATGTTTTCCTTTAGGACTTTTATGGTGTCACAACTTATATTTATCTTTTTTAATAAAGCTGTATGATTTTTTTTACTTTCTACAAATTTCTGTATTCCTGTTTAGTATCTTGTTTTGTATAAATCTGCCTTCCCATCTTCTGCTTTGGTTTGAATTCTCCAAACTACCTTTTTTTTTTTTTTTTTGTCTCTATATAACCCTGTATATAGTGCCAATGGGAGGCCACAAAATTTATAGGTATTTAAATTATTTATTTATTTATTTAGATTTTTTGAATTCTTTTTTAAATTCAATTTTGGAGTGACATTGGTATGTGAAACCATACAGGTTTACAGCATGTATATCAACAAAACATCATCTGCGTGCCAATATTATCAGCTGATAACCCCAAGCAAAGTCTCTTTCTATCCCTATTTTCTGCCATTTGACCACTTCCAACTAATCCCCACATTTTTCCCTCTGGCTATCACCCCACGGTTGTCTGTGTCTATGTGTTATGTACACTTGTTTATTGGTTAATCCCTTTACCTTCTTTAATACAGATTCCCAACCTCCATCTTTTCTGACAATCATCAGTCTATGCTATGTATTCTTGCATCTGTTTCTATTTTGTTTTTTTATTCATTAGATTCCACATATGCATGAGACCATATGGGAATTGTCTTTTACCAATTGGCTTATTACACTTAGCATAATAATCTCCAGGTCCTCCCATGTTGTCACAAAAGGTACAATTTTCATTTCTTTTTTTACTTTTTTCTGTACAGTGGAGCAGTACTCCATTGTTTAAATGTACCACAGCATTTTTATCCACTCATCTACTAATGGGCACTTGGGCTGCTTTCAGATATTGGCTATTGGTAATATGCTGCAATAAATATAGAGGTGCTTATATTCTTTTGAATTAGTGTTTCAATGTTTCTTAGGATATATTCCCAGAAGAAGGACTGGGTCAAAAGACAGTTCACAAAAGAAAACATATACAGTAAAATTTCAAACATCTCTTGTAGCAATATTTTTGCTGATATTTCTCCTCAGGCAAGAAAAACAAAATAATAAATCAACAAATGGGACTACATCAAAGTAAAAAGCTTCTACACAGCAAAAGAAATGATCAACAAAATGAAAAGAGAACCTACTGTATGGGAAAACATATAAGTCAATGATACATTTGATAAGGAATTAATTTCCAAAACATATAAAAAAATTATACAACTCAACACCAAGAAGGCAAACGATCCAACTGAAAAAAGTAGCAAAGAGTCTTAATAGACCCTTCTTCAAAGGGACATACATATGGTCAATAGACATATGACAAAATGCTTACTGTCACTAATCATCAGAGAGATGGAAATTAAAGCCTCAATGAGATATCACCTCACATCTGTCAGAATGACTACCATAATTAAATTAAAAAAAAAAAAAAAACAAGTGCTGGTTAGAGGTGGAGAATGGAAACCTTTGTGCATTCTTGGTGGTAATGCAGACTGGTGCAGCCACTGTGGAAAACAATATGAAGTTTCCTTAAAAAAATTAAAAATAGAACTGTCTTTTGATTCAGCAAATCTATTTTAAAAACAAAAATTTGAGCAAATTTATTAATGTCTGAAAACAAAAATAAACCTATTCAACTCTGCAGAATTGATTTAAGAACCCTACTAATAATATACTTTTCCCCAAATCTTGTAGACTAGACTTGTCCTTGAATGTTCTGCAAATCTGTTCCTGCTGTGAGATTGCCACCTTCTTATGAAAATATAAATATCACTGGAGAAACATCAAAGATTTCAAGTAAATTACAGTACACAGTAAAATTTTGAAATTCAAGAAGAATTTAGTTTTATGATCTTAATGTCAGGCACAATATCCAGAAAAAAAAATAAATCCGACAGTTTTTCCCCTCATAATTTTTCCCAACATTTTGTCCATAGAGAGCCCTCAACTAAATGCCTTGCAATAACTAAAGAAGTTGTGGAGTTGTGTATTCGTCCAAGTGAGAAAAGTAAAGAAAAAAGACATTAAGCCTATTTGAATTTAGCTATCACTTCAGAAAATAGAATTCATTGAAGGTGAAATAACTTCACTGAAGGAATGCCATTGAGGAGGAGACTAATATAAGAAGAGTAAGAATCCTGGTCACATTACAATCTATGGTAGTGAAGATGGAGAGATGGGGAAGAGCATCAATAATGTGGGCTTAGAGCAAATGGGACTTAATATAAAATAAAGTAATTCACAAGGGAAGAAAAATATCTAATAAATTCCCAACTCTAGATTTTGTGGATTGGAGTGGAGTGGGAAAAACAAAACAGTATTATAGGAAATGATAACAACAAAATAGAAGGTATTTAGAAAATAAAGAAAATTTTAGTGTAAGTCCTCATGTGAACACTTTGAATCAAATTTCAAGACCTGGAATTTATGGTAGATCTCAGGACTTTTTTTTATCTTTTTAAAGATTTTATTTATTTATTTTTAGAAAGAGGAAGGAAGGGAGAAAGAGAGGGAGAGAAACATCACTGTGTGGTTGCCTCTTGCGTGCATCCTACTGGGGGACCTGGCCCGCAACCCAGGCTTGTGCCCTGATTGGGAAACAAACCAGCAACCCTTCAATTTGCAAGCCAGCACTCAATCCACTCAGCCACACCAGCTAGGGCTCGACTTTTAAATATGATTTTAGATGTTATCTGTATAAAAGATATACACTCTTTTAACCACTGTTGAAAGACATTAAAGTATTATAAAAAAGATTAAATAAGAGCAAAAGTTTTTAAAAACACTGCCTTAATCTACATTACTCCTATTTCTAGTAATCACTTAGTACAGTGAACAATAGCAAACAGATATTACCATTAAAGATATTCTGCTTAGACTAAATGTTAGAAAATATTCAATACACAACTGGAGAGTATGGCTTAAATAAATATAAAAAAATAATTCAGTGTGCTTGTCTTCAAAGATAATTTTGATGAATATATGATACTGGCATAGGCATAACTTTAAATTTTGTATAATACCTAACAGTTTTTCATGTGGTGTATGCATTTTATTAATATCATACCTGGCATATTTGTGTTTTTCCCTGCAAATCCATTCAATATAAATAGACATAACAAACATAATATAGTAAGATGGGGAATAATTAATAGCTCTGAACATATGGGATTACAAAAAGCTATGTAAAGGGTAAATGAAATAAAAATTTATGCCACACATTGTTTGGTTTTTTAAGTTAATCTTTATGCTGAATTATTTTGTAGAAAAGTTATTTTCTTCAAGATCAGCCTTGTCTCCAATGAAACTAGACAATTTATAATCAGAACTTCAAAAACGACAAGGGCCATGCTTATTAAAGCAGCCAATAAATATTTAGCAATGGCATATTATGCATAGAAAACCGTTCAAGACTTTGAAGTCTTAACATATAGCAAAATGGAATTGGTGTGAATTCTCAAGGTGTTCAAGTTAGAAAAACAAAGAAATTGAGTACTCACACAAAAATAAATACAATCATTAGAAATTATCCTCTAAGGGCAACAAAATGGTATGGACAGGAAGTTTTTTACATTGCTTAAAATGATATTTAAACTGAAAACTAACTTTGAGTATGAGCATCAATAAACAGGTATAAAATCTGAGGGGAAGAATTTAAGAACAAAGAACATATATGAAGCCTTTGGGTTATAAATACTTTGACACTTTTGAAGAACTGATCATAGACTGCAGGTAGAACAATGTATTAGAGGTGAGTGAATGAGAAAACATTGTAGGAAAAAAGAGAGCTATTCAGACCAGAGTGTAAAATAAAAAGCATTTGGGACCATGGTAACAAGTTTAAGTTGTGTTAAGCACACCTGGAATTCACTGGATGATTTTATTGGTATTTTTATTTTTTAAGCTATACTCATAAATATAGTAGGACATTATTTACCTTTATCAATTGATTAATTGGTTGATTGATTTTGGACAGAGAAGGAATGGGGAGAGAGCAACATCAATTTGTTGTTACACTTGTTTATGCATTTATTGTTTGATTTTTCTATGTGCCCTGACAGAGTTCAAACCTGCAACCTTAGGTTATTAGGATGACTCTCTAACAAACTAAGCTACCCATCTGGGGATTCACTGGAAGATTATTAAAGGCAGGAGCATGCCATAATATTATTGATGCTTTTTAAAGACAAGTCTGGGATTTTCTCTTCCACCTATTGTGTAGAAATCTAGAAAGTGCAATGCTCCTGGAATAACAACAACAACAAAATGATCTCCAAAATTGTGGTGTTAGTGAGCCCATCAAAGAAGCAATCTGAATTCCAAGGAGGATACGATCTTTAATTGTATGTGCCTGATTGACCAGGATACTGAGTGTCTAGCTAGTTGGCAAAACAATATTTCTAGGTGTGTCTGTGAGTATGTGCGTGGATAGATTAGTCTTCAAATTCTCAGACAGAATGAAGATTTTCCTCCTTGTTGTGGTCAGGTGTTATCCAGTCTGTTGAGAACTAAAGAGAATAAAAACTAAGGGAAAAGAAAAAATGTCCTTTCTGCCTGAATGGATGAGCCAGACATTGGTCTTCTCCTGCACTTGAACTAAGATTTACATCATTAATTCCCCTGGTTCTCAGAACTTTGGGCTTGAACTAAAACACAACCAACTTTCCTGGAACTCCAGCTTTCAGATGTCAGATCATAGGATTTTTCAGCCTTTGCGGTGCATGAGCCAATTTTATACGTGACATTGAGAACAGGCTGACAATGACCAGAGGGGAGAGGGGAGGGAATTTCAGGGGAAGGGGGGAGGGGTTTGCAGGAACTAGTATAAAGGACACAAGGACAATAACGGGGGGGGGGGGGGGGGGAAAGGGGGGGGGGGGGGGGAGGGCTGGGGGATTGGCTAGGATAGGGGTAAAGGGCTGAAAACTCTACTTGAACAACTATTAAAATTAAAAAATAAAAAAATATTTATTTTATATATGTTTATTGTAAAATAAAATATATACACACATTTCATTATATATATATATATACACACACACATCTTATTTGGTTCCTTTTTCTTTGAAGAACCCTACTAGTAGAAAGAAATAGGTTCCTGCAAAGAGAGATTAGATGTGTGAACTGCCAGAACTTTGGTAGAGTGCAGAAGGCAATATGGGTAAGAAGAAATCAGCTAAACTATTAATGAATTGTTGAGGGTCAAGTGTGGGCTGCTGTGTCCTGTGAAGTGAGTGGGGTACCTAGACACAGGACTTTGCATTAACTAGCAGGCTTTTCCACAGGCACCATTGGGTATTCACAAAAAAGAGCCCATGAAAAAAAATTAGACAGTACCTCTTTGTGATGCAGAAATGTAAACAAATGTCTCCACTTTAGAAAAGCCTTCTGAACTCAAACTCTCTTAACCCTTCTCTCATGTGAAACAAAAGTCTTAAACTAGTAGAAGGGAATAAGGAAACCTTGTAACTGCTAAAACATTGGGAGAATCATGTGGCTTGGAAAAGGGGAGGAAAAGAAAATTTAATCCTGGAAAGAGAAAAAAAGGAAAGCATCTCAGTCCAATTCAAAGTGTAATAACAATGAGAAAAGAGCAGGAAGGCCTATACCAAGCACAAATACAGACACAGGAACAGTTTGGCTGCCATGCTACACCTGGAAACTAGCACCATGTAACAAGAAGCAGTGAGTGGCTTACTATAGGACATAGAAAAGACCTACTGTGGGCATAGACATGCAACATGGAGAAGCACTAATATTCAGTAAAGCTCTTTAGTAAGCCAGCTCTACCATAAATGCTAGAGAATAGTGGTATATACCATGGCAGAGATGTTACATGTATGATGTATTAAGTGTACCAATAACAACAAAAAGTCCAAATCCATTGCGATTTAGTCTGACTGTATTCTATCTAACTGCCTCAGAAAAAGAAATGGGGTCCCGAAAAGCGGGAATGAGAATGTGTAGGGAAACTCTGATAGAGCTGGGAATATCAAACTCCTAAATTCTAATGTCTTCTGTGCCAGTGGAAGTGGACTCTCTGTTCCATCTGAGCAGACTAATGCTGCTTTGCCTGAAGAAACTGTAATGGTCTCCCCTGAGGTAGCTGTCTTGAAAGACAACAATGACTCTTCCCAGTACCCTCCTGTACCCCCTCTTTAGTTCTACCCCTTACTAGATTCAAGTCTCAGCAGGCCCCTAAAAGTGTGATATGAAGTGTGGCATGTGAGGAGGTGTACCACACTGTTGGGAACTGCCCCACCTGGTTTCAGGCATTGTAACCCCCCCCCCCCCCCCCCCCCCCCCCCCCCCCCCCCCCCCCCCCCCCCCCCCCCCCCGGCTAAGGCTGAGTGAGCCGCCTTTGGACCATAAGCCACTAAGGAGACAAAGCTTATCTCCCTGGCAGGGGCATTACCTCTGCTCCTTTTACTTCATCCTGCCTGGCCCCCAATGCTTCATCAGTTAGCCAATGATGGGCAAGATTCCTCAAGGGAGGGACAACTTAAGACAGGCATGATCATGTGGAACCAGCAGAGAAGGACTTGGGGAGCTGTAGGGAAAAGAGGTGATGGATCCTTGCCCCTTGGCTTTGCCTGAGTCCTCATTCTGTCTGAAAGAAGTCTCCTAATCTCTTGGCTGCCTGACTTGAGCCTAAAACAATGCCTTGAGACTGAAATAATGCTGGTGGTGGGTGTGGCTCTGTGCTGGAAGGGTAGGTTCCTTGGGGAAATCAGGCCTAAGAAAGGAAGCATAAAACACTATCAAACCCACTTTGCTAAAACCCTCAATTTAAATGATAAGGGTTCAAGCCTGAAATGAATTTGTTCCCCTAAAATTTTGTGGCCATTTAGCTATTTGACCCTGACTCAAAATAGGTCCTCAGAATTCTTTGAATGTTATCTATTTTATCATTACTGCTGGACAATAACTGATGGGCTTAATCTGAGAATGTGGGTCTTTGGAACCACTGGTTGCTTACTGATTATAATAATGCTCTGTGTACTTTGATGTATTTGCGAATTATTTTCCCAGGGTCATGTGAGAGACCAGCAAGTAGCAAGCTTTGTGGAATCTCTAGCGGTCCTAACTAAAAACAAGGGGAGAAATATAGGAGACTGTTCTGTTTGACATGGGCCCAGACAGGACCCACACCCACAGGTAGGTTCTCCTGTGAGAAATCAGACCTGCAATGTTCCTAGATTGCTATGAGTCTTGCTTTTGCTAAAACTCCTTCATCCTGAATTGAGACAGCAAGTGCTTACTGTAACTTTGTAAAATCCATGCTAAACATTCCAAGTATGTGTGTAACCAGTTCAACCACTTCTCCCTTTGCATTTGCAAATATCCTTCTTCTATGATGTGACTAGTGGCCTCCTCTCCTTTGTCTTCTGTAAAAGGTAACCACCTAAACTGAACCTGTGCATAGTAAATGAGGGCCATCATGTGATGTGCTCAAACGTCAGTCAAGGAAAGGGCCAAGACTTTTTTTTTTTCCTTATCTTGAGAGAGAAGCCATGCTGTCCCTTTTCCTCCACAGGACTCGGTAGTCCATGTGAATTTCTGGTGCGTCATCCACAATGTGGCGGATCCCATGAGCCGGAGTCCCCATTACCACAATCCAAAATAACTGCTTGAGTTTTTAAGTTAATGCAGGCAGAAATCTGGGGAACAAGTAGGGATAGATACTAGGGTTAGGATAAGGACTGAAGGAACACAAAATTAGTCTCACTGACTTACTGATATGGACTCACTAAGCAGAAATTATGCATTTTAATGTTGTAGCTCTTAGAGTTAGAAAATGCTCTAACCATTTGTTAGGTTTATTGAAACATACTAAAACATAAGTAACCCAAATAAAGTGAGTTGCAGTGCCAGGCCTGTCTTGGTTTAAAGTATAGGAAGGGATTCAAAGGTTTAAGGAGATTGGGATGCTAGAGTGGGTTTGACATTTAAGATTTACACACACTGGGAGAGTCCAGAAGACATATATTGCATCAATACTGTGGGAAATAAATTTTTAATGGGAACGTCATCATCCTTGAGGGTCTCTGTGATTATTCTTCTTTGTAGTACAGGCCTTATCATGCAGCCACTCAACTGAGAAGCATAAATACAAGAGGAATAATTGGATTCTGGAGTGACAGAGACCAAGTGGCAGCATTCAAGCACCAAACAATAAATAGATGGTGCTACCTGGTATTGTGTGAATGGTAGATTGTGTGAGGTATGAAGTGAAAGCAAAGGACCAGTATAGAGGCAGTGATCCAGTGGGAAGATGAGGGCAGTTTTGGCAAACTGGATTTTGTAGTTATGCAATTAGAATGGAGTATGGAGTAGATTCTTTACATATGTATAATTGTAGGTATAGCTATAGAGATATAGATGTGTCTTGCAGAATAGAGGAAACTTATAATCCTAAGTTTCTGCTTTGAGAAACATGGTAATTGCCATTTACTGCACAAGAGCAGGTTGAAGAAAAGAAGCTTTGGGGGACAATTAAAAGTTTAATCATGGCCCTGGCTGGTGTGGCTCAGTGGGTTTAACACTGGCCTACAAAGCAAAATGTCACCAGTTTAATTCTCTCCCTCTCTTTCTCTTTTATAACTGAATGAAAATAAAATATGTAAATATATATGTATATATACATATGTATACATATAGAAGGATGGATAGTAAAAAGTGTACAAACCAAACTGATAGGTATTAGGTTTACTCCCTTCCTCTCTATCTAATAAATAAATCATTTTTTAAAAGTTCAATTTTAGATAGCAGTGGAATGTCTCAAGAAAAATTCAAAATAGTAGTAACACTTTAAGTAACCTTTTCTCTGTGACAGGTACACTTTTAAGTATTTAATATATGAAAAACAATGTAAAATCATTTCATCATCAATACTGTTATGTGAGATAAGTCCTGTTATTATCACAATATTATGATAAGAAAAAAACTGGGACACTAAGTGGTTAAGTAACATGCTCCAAATCACACATTTCTTTAAGTGTCAGAGATGGGTTGGTTGCTGAAACTGTTTTGTTTTGCTTTTTGTACTATATCATACTGACTTTTTTTTTTCAGTAAGAAATTGAATATATGAATCTTCAACTCAAGGGATAAGACTGGAAATATAATTTAAGCTATTACCATAAACTGGTATTTAGATTCATAAGTATAAACAAGATATTTTTAGGGTAGGTTATTTGTAGGAAAGATAAGGAAGCCAAGTTGTCAGCTCTGGGCTTGGAATTTAAGTAGAGAAGGCAGTGTTGGCAGAAAACTAAGCAGCAGTAGCTGCTGATGTAGGGGACAATTAGAAAGTGCAGTGTCGTGAAGTAAAGCTAGAGATGTTTCAAGTAGAGGATAGTCAATGGGTAATAATACTGACAGGCCAAAATAAGCGTTATTACACTGTTATACTGAGGCAGGCCACTGTAACCGAAAGTCCCAATGACAAGACTGTTTCATTGTTATTGTTGCTTATTCGTATATATATATATTTTCTTTTATCCTGTCATATCTAACTCTGGGTTTGAGTGTCCTGGGTTTGAAAGCAGCCCTGTTACTTTGCACAGCTCTGTCATCATCTGGGGCACTGCATGATCCGTATGGGGTCATTGCTATGTTTAGGTTGTAGTCAGTGGAAAGGACAGAATGCAGATGTCACACTAATAACCTTGGGGCCTAAGTTCTACTTCCACTGGAGCTGCATTACATAGCCACATACAAGTATATTACTTCAAGAAAAACTTGGAAATAAAGTACAGCCATGTTGCTGGGGAAAAAAAGAGAATAGATATTTGTGTGTGTGTGCTTAACAGATAATCTTAGTCACAGCACCATATTACTGTTGTTTGATAGAAATATTCAGTTATCTAATTATTCATTTAATTATATCAGCAAACATTATTTTCCACACATCATATTCCAGGCATCTCCCAAATTTTGTTATTTGAATCAGTAACACTTGAGAGATTTTCCTCTAAATTCATTTTTAAAAAGAAATTGAGATTTCAAATAATTACATTCCCTACTTTCCTTGCTTCAAAATTTCTAAATTATGTTTATATGTGGCAATTTTATATAATCAAAAGATAAATTAAAAACTAGAATGAAAAATATGTTGGCTAAAATAATATGGGCAATAATATTTATAGTATAGCAGTTGTTAACTGCACTTATGATAAAATAAAACATCTACAGTAATATTTAGCCTATAATAAAAAGCATTTAGTAACAATGTAATTTTTAACTATTTTGTATTAAGCTAAAATTAAATGTGTAAGATATTTATAAGAAAACTAATAATTTCTTTAGGAAATGGAGGAGAATATATGAAGAAACAAAAGTTATCTGGATGAGACAATATAATTTTACATTTAATGCAATCTTAGTCATTATTAATATAAATAAACTCACAGATGATTTGGTGCCATAATTCACATATTTTTTGGACCATAAGACACACCTTGGTTTTAGAAGAGGAAAATAGGAAAAAATTTTTGAAGCAAAAAATGTGGTAAAATATTTAATAACATAAATAACATAATATTTCACCAATGTAAATATAAACAGAACTCAACAGCAGCATTAACAACCATTAGTCCTCCCAAATTTGGGGGGAGGGCAGTTCAACTTGTAGTCCGAAAAATACAGGTATACTTCCAAGAACCTATATTATAGCGACTCTTATACAAAATGTATATATGTTTATGTGTATGTGTATCACATAGGCTTATAGAAATGGTCAAGCACAGTATATTATTTCCATTGCATTGAATAAGTTATCCCTATTTAAATAACTGAATAAATACAAAATATGTAAATATATATATACATATATACATTTATATATAGAAGGATGCATAGTAAAAGGTATACAAACCAAACTGGTGTTAGATTTTCCCTGAAGGGGGAAGCAAAATTGTACAAGGTCAAGTAAGCAGAAATCTAACTTTTTAATTTACACACCCGGAATCTTTTAAATAAGCATGCATAGCCCTTGAAATTAAAAGAAAACTTTCTGAAAGGAGACAGGTAATGCCAATCTTCTTGTGGAACTATTTGAGGAATTCCTTATATTTTCCACACTAATACTGTGGATAAGAACTCATGACAGCTTAAAACCTAAGATAATATTTTTTTATGACAGATATAAAGAATTAGATACACTGCTATATTGGATCTATAGAAGTTATTTGAGGAAGGTTATAGCAAAGGAAAAAATAAAATGCAGGGAAGTGCAAGACATTTTTCACTTTGTCTTTGTAATTAATGTTCAGTTAGCCAAGAGTGGGAGATATGATCTTGAGCTGCATTAATCCTATCGATCACTAGGTCACAGAGCAACATTAAAGAGCAGGAAGAACATGCAAGAGCACTTTGTTGAGTAGTTAAGATTTTTTGTACCCTTTATATATAATAGATGGGTTTCACAATAGGATCATTACCAGAGCTTTGTGTTAGGTGGAGTTCAGCTTGCTGCCTAAAGGCTGCATTTCTTAAAGGCTTCAGGCAGCATTTAATGTCTCTTGCAAAACTTCAGTCTGTCTGTGTACTTCTGCACTGTAAGTGCAAATTGAGACAGGGATATGGAAAAAATAAAACATAAAGTTCCTATGGAAGGAGGAAATTTATCTATAAATCAGGTAATTAAAATAAATAGGACACATTGTATAATTTACAGTATTGACTCAACATTATTAGATAGTGTACATAGAAAATGGTCAGATGAAATTATATTTGTCAGTGGATTGCTTTACTCTTAGTTTCTGTAAGTATACTGAAGTTCATTGAAACTTTGAGCCAACCAAAAATACTTTTCCAGATAGTATGATTTCTTTAACTTAATGCTGTCTGTGTTAGGGTTGTTATTTTAGCTAATTGGAACAATACTTTGCTACCAGTGAGATTATTACAGAAACAAGCTTGTGTGACCAACTCCGTTCTGGATCCTGGAAATATAAAGGGAACTAAACAATTAGCTTAATGATTTCAAATATTTTCCAGTATATGTGTTTCATGTGATAAATTTCTATCTAAGAATAGGCTGTGTGTGTGTGTTTTTAACCTGAATCCCACAAATTGAATTGATTTTTAAGTGAAATGTTTGTTAACTTCATTTGAGATGTCATTGACCTAGGGTTTGGTTGGTTGGTTGGTTGGTTATTTATTTATTTATTTATTTATTTATTTATTTATTTATTTATATGAGGGTACATTTATTGAAGCTGGGGACAGTGAAGCAAGGAAGAATTCAGCATAGAAGAAGCAACAGGATTGTTTAGTCGGGGCTGCTTTAGTTCTCTACATTTTAGGAAAGAAATGAGTGGAGGAGGGGCTGCTTAGCTCACTGGAAAGTCAGAGAAAAGGGGGCTTTGGAGACAGGGTCAGTGGTTTAGCAAGGGTCAAGCTGCCATTGCTCATTGCTCCCCTGGCCATCAGCTTCATGAGGACCATTGGAGTTCATGAGATTTCTGCCTGTCGAGGAAGAGAGGGAAAGAAAAGGTGTGGGCATGTTCTCTAAAGGGAAAGCATGTTGACCCTTTATAAGGGTCCTTTGTAAGTATGTTAATTTCCAAATATTTGGAGATTTTTCCAGCTACCTTTCAGTAATTAGTAGCTTAACTCCAATATTTTCTGAGAACATACATTTAAATATTTATTTCTTTTTTAACTTTTATTTTATTTATATTGTATTTTTCATCACCATTTATCTTTCCTATACCCTCTTCCCTATACCTCTACCTACCCCTCCTCTCCTCACCATGATTACCACACTGTTTTCCTTGTCCATGAATTATTTATCTCTTTTTTCTTTTTCCCTTGATCCTTCCACTCTGTCCCTCACGACATCCCTGACAGCTGCCGGCCTGATCCCTATTTATAAGTCATTCTCTATTTTACTTGTTAGTTCCATTTGTTTATTAGATTTCACATATGAATGCAATCATATAGTAATTGTCTCTCTCTGAATAATGGTTTATTTCACTTAGCATTGTGTGCTTTAAGACCATCCATGCTGTGGCAAAGGGTAAAATTTTCTTCTTTTATGAGCCCGAGTAGTATTCCATTGTGTAAATGTCCCATAGTTGTTTTATCCACTCATTTACTGATGGGCACTTGAGCTGCTTCTCTATCTTGGTGATTGTAAATAATGCTGCAATGAGGACAGGGGTGCTTATGTTCTTTGGAATTAGTATTTTGGGTTTATTTGAATATATCCCCAGAAATGGGATTGCTTTTCACTCATCTACTGATGAACAACACTCAGGCTGCTTCCAAATCTTGGTTATTGTGAATTCTATTGTTTTAAAATTTTAAGGTGCATTATATGACCCAGTCTATGTTTTTTCTTAGTTAATCGTTATTCCATGAAACTTTGAAAAAAATTCATGTTTCTTTTCTATTTAATAGAACATTATATAAATGTAAATTAGGTCACATTGATTGATATTGCTGTTCAGGTAAACTATATACTGGTTGATTTTATACCTGCTTAAGCTATCTGTTACTGATGAGAGAGAGGTTTGATGTCTCAACTATAATAGAAGCTCTATCTATTTCTCCATGGTTCATTGGTTTCTGCCTCACATAGTCTGATTCTCTGTTAAGTGTATTTGCATTTTAAAATTATATTACCTTTGTAGAGAATTAATCCCCTTATCATTATGAGGCTTTCCTCTAATCTCAATATTGTTCTGTTATGAATACCAAATCTGAAATTATACCTAAATTATGGTTGCTTAGAAGTTTTTAGGTGGTGTATTATTTTTATTCTTTATTTTTTAAGTATTTATTTATTTGTTTATTTATTTATTTTTAGAAGAAGGGGAAGGGAGGGAAAGAAACATCAATGTGTAGTTAACCAGGGACCTGGCAAGCAACCCAGGCATGTGCCCTTGACTGGGAATTGAACCGGTGACCCTTTGGTTCACAAGCCAGTGCTCAATCCACTGAGACACACCAGCCAGAGCTATTTTTATTCTTTTAATTTTAATCTTTCTGAATCTTTATAGAGTGAGTTTCTTGTTAGACAGCATGTAGCTGAAACTTGATTTTTTAATTTTATTTATTTTCCCAATTTTCTATTAAATTTATAGGAGAACATTGGTTAATAAAATTACATAAATTTTATGTGTACACTTTTATGATACATCATCTGTATATTACAATGTGTGTTTACCACCCAAAGTCAAATCTTCTCTATCACCATATATTTGATCTGCTTTACCCTTTACCAGCCTCTTACTGACATTTCACTCTGATAACCACCATACTGGTGTCTGTGTCTATAATATTTTTATTTGCATTTCTTGTTTGTTCATTTGTTGCCATGTAAGTGATATCATATGGTTCTTGACTTTTTCTGTCTGATTTTTTTTCTGAGTATGATATTCTCAAGGTCCACCCATGTTGTCACAATGACAATATTTCATCTTTTTTATTGTTGAGTGGTATTCCTCTATATATGTACCATATCTCTTCTTTTTTTTAAGATTTTATTTATTTACTTTTAGAGATGGGAAGGGAGAGAGAGAGAGGGAGAGAAACATCAATGTGTGGTTGCTTCTCACATCCCTCTCCCTACTGGAGACTTGGCCCACAATCCAGGCATGTGCCCTAGAATGGGGATTGAACCAGTGACCCTTTGGTTTGCCAGCCAGCACTCAATCCACTGAGCCAAACCAGTCAGGGCTGTACCACATCTTTTTATACAATCATTTATCAAAAGACACTTTGGTCATTCCCATGTATTGGCCACCATGAATAATATGCAAGGAAAATGGCAGTGCATATATCATTGAGAATATGTGTCTTCAAATTTTGGGGCTAGATACCCAGAAGAGGGATTTCTGTGTCATATGGTAACTCTATTCCTAATTTTTTGAGGAACCTTCATACTGTTTTCCATAGTTATTGTACCATTTTACATTCCTACCAGCAGTGAATGAGAGTTTTGTTTATTGCCACAACTTCTTTAACATCTGTTATTGCTTACCTTGTTGATAATAGCCATTGAAACAAGCATGAGGTGGTATCTCACTGTAACTTTTGTTTGGATTTCATTAATAGCTAGTGAATTTGAGCATATTTTTCATGTTATCTGTTGGCCATTTGTATGTCTTATTGGGAGAAGTGTCTGTTTAGCTCCTCCGCCCATTTTTAAATCAGATTGTTTGTTTTCCTGGTGCTGAATTGTATAAGTTCTTTATATATTTCACACAATTACACCACCCAAAACTATTAGAAACCATAAACATATACAGTAATGTTGAAGGATACAAAATCAATATAAAAATATTCATTGCATTCCTGTATACTAACAATGAAATTTCAGAAAAAAATAAATGAAAAACAAAATACTTTGCAATTGCAACAAAAGGAATAAAATCCCAATTAATAAACTTAGCAAATAACTTGAAGGACCTATACTCTGAAAATTATAAAGCATTATTTAAAAAGATTGAAAAAGACATGGTGGAAAAAATATATTCCATGTTCCTGGACTGGAAGAATGAACATAGTTTAAATGTCCATATTCTCCAAAGCTATATACAGATTGAATGCAATCCCCATAAATATCCCAATGACATTTTTTAAAGAAATAGAAGAAATAATCATCATATTTGTATGGAACCAGAAAATACCTTGAATAGCCAAAGTAATCCTCATAAAAATAGTGAAACCAGAGGCATCCTACTTCCTGACTTCAAATTATACTACAAAGTGGAAATAATCAAAACAGCATTGCACTGGCAGAAACACACACACAGAGAACAATAGAACAGAGCTAAAACCCACATGTACATTGACAAATAATTTTCAACAAAGGAGCAAAAAATATGCAATGAAGAAAGACTCTTCAGTAAATGGTGGTAGGAAAATTGGAAAGTCACATGCAGGAGAATGAAACTGAACTACTGCTTATTCCCATATACAAATATTAACTCAAACTGTTCAAATACTGAAATATAAGACCTGAAACAATAAATTACATAGAAGAAAACATGAGTACTAAACTTATGGACCTTTGTTTTAGAAAGGACTTTATGATTTTGATCCCAAAGACAAATGAAGTGATAGCTAAAATAAATAAAAGGGAGTATACCAAACTAAAAATGTTCTTATACAACAAAAGAAACCAACAACAAAACCAAAAGGCAACCAACCAAATGGAAGCCTTAATTTATTAATAAACCCATTCTAATAATCTATTTTTTCTTATTGTTTTTCAGTTAAATTTATTTGGGTGACATTGGTTAATAAGATTATATAATTTTCAAGTGTACAATTCTATGACACATCATCTAATAACATTTGTTTTTTAATTGGTATATTTAGGAAATTCACATTTAATATAAGAATGAATAAAATTAACTAACATCTATCATATCTGTAACTCTTTTCTGTTTATCCCCAGAAATTTTCTGTCTTATTTTGTTTGAGTTGAGAATTTCATGATTCCATTTTATCTCTTTTTAAAGTGGATCAATTATACTTCTTTCTAAAATCTTAGTGCTTTCCCTAAGGTTCACAATATTACATTTTAACTAGTCCAAGTCCACCTTCAAATAACACTTTTCTACTTCATGTCCAGTGTAAGTAGCTCATAATAAAGTATCCCCAATTCCTTTTTCCTGTCTTTTGTGACATGAGTACCATTTAAATCATTTATTTATGTGCTAGGATTACTTAGTTAATTGTACCCATTATTTAAACAAATCAATTTTAAAATCAATTACAAATTGAAAAACTATCTTATTTTATCACCATTTATTATTTTGTCAGTGCTCTTTATTTTTTTATGTAGATTCATATTTTAACCTATAAATTTTATTTTTATATGAACAAACTTTTAAAATGTTCTTTGAAGAACAGGGGTTCTGTAAAGGAACCACCTCTATTTTATGAGAAAGTTTTTATTTCTCCTTCAGTTTTGAAGGATAATTTCACTGGGTACAGAATTCTAGGTTGGTGTACTTTTTTATTTTTCATGCATCATAATTTTTCAATTATGTAAATCACACAATTTGAAATTATCCCACAGATCTTAAATGATATCTTTATTTTGAAAGTTTTCATTGATCTATCTTCATGCTCACTATTTATTTCTTCTGTTATATCCCATGTACTGATTAACCCATCAAAAACATTCTGTATTTCTGTTTCAGTGTTTGATTTCCAGAATTTGCTTTTCATTATTACTTATAATTACTATCCTTTGCTTATATATCCATTTGTCCCTGCCTATTACATTTTTATTTTCTATTGGAACCCATAACATAGTAATCACAGTTATTTTCAGTTTTGTATTTGATTATTCCAACATAGGTGTCATATTTATCTGTGATTTTGATGGTTGTTTTGTCTCCTCAGACTATATTTTCCTTACCTTTTAACATGTCTTGTATTTTTTTATTGAAAGTTAGACATATATTTGACAATAAAAACTGAGGCAAATAGCCCTCTAATGGGGGAATTTATGTTGCTGTCACTAGAAATTTGACTGTGCTTAGTATTTGTTGCAGCTACAAATTACAGAGATTAACATTCCTTTAGTGTCTTTTTGATCTTCCGCTTACATGTGGGCTTCCCTAAATACTCTTTTATTTATTTTCAGACAATATGTCTTAAGCTCTTTCAGTTGTAATCCACCATTATTATATTGCAGACTTGGTGATGTGGAGGAGGTAAGAGGACTGTGAAGAGCCTCTGAATCTCATCTGTGACTTCACAAGTGTTTCTTCCCATATAGCTTTCTTTCTTCTCTCATTTAGTTGAGACAAAAAGACTAACAATGGCTGGATTAAGAGCAATGTTTTCTCCCTACCAATCTAGGACAAGACTTTGGTAAAGCCCACCAGAATAGGAGCCCTTTTTAATGGAGGGGGATCTGAATGTATTTCACAAGAATTATTCTTCCTCCTCTCACTTTCATAGCCAGCAGGAGTCTCTCTCACATTTTGATTGTGAGGACATGGTGGTGTTTCCGAGGATAAAATGTGACCTCCCTCACCCATGACTCCAGTTCCCAGTAGTTTCTCATTTTTTTATTGGTCCACCCATAACACCCAGCAATTTTTCAAAATTTCTGTATAAGCTTTCCCACAAATGTATTTATCCAACACTTTCTACTTTACATTAACATATCTTAGCTCTGACTTTCTGAATTTACTTATCTGTCCAGAATTTGTGATGCATTTTACAAACTTAAATCTCAATCCTTTCATGAGGCCCCCAAAGTCCTTGATTTTTGGTGTGTTCCACTTTTTATTTGTGTAAATATGGAAATGACAACTTTCAAAACGTACATAAGCTGAAAAGCTGAAACCAGAGTCTTACCAATTTACCTTTGATAATCAAGAAAGCCTTTATTAAGCAAGTGCTGTTTAATTTAAGATCTCTATGGCAATGCAGTTCTAGTCTTGTGACAATAAAGAGGAAGAGTATTCTATGCAAAGCTAACATTATACTCCATGCTTCTGAGAAGACAAGACTTAACAAGTTCAAGTCCAGTGTGGCTGGGACATAAAAATTGAATTAGAAGAGCATTAGAGAAATAAGTGAATGATGCAGAAGGGGACAAGAAGAGATGTTACCTTGGGTCATGATAATAGATAAGATTCTCTTCTGAACAGATTAGAAAGTTACCTGAGGTTTCATGCAGGGCAATGGCATAGTCTGATTCAACATTTTAAAATGGCTCTGGCTACTTTGTGGGATAACAATATTTCTGGGATAAGAACAGATAAAGAAAGAATAGCTGGGACTCTACTGGAATAAGTAGTACTAAGCTGAGAGTTGAACTAAAGTTGCAGCAGTAAAAAAAGTAGAGAAGGTGAGTTGGGAGACTTTTAGAGATAGAATGACTTTCTGATATAAATGATTGGGAAGAGTAGGTAGTGGGGGGAAGCAAACTTGTGAACATTATTAGAGATAAAGACTTTAGAGGGCTCCTAGATTTATTAATTCAGTCTCAGGCGAATCAATCAAACAACAAAATGTTCCAAAGAGATTATAAAAATTGCCCAAAGATTCAAAGCCAGCAAAATCACTGCTCAAAGTAAGAAGGTCTTTGCAACAGTCAAGCCCTTCAGTCATCACAACAGTTAGCTTCACTCTCTCATTTCTAAGTATTTCTACTTATGCATAAGAATAATGTATTTCTACCTCAAGCTTATTTACATATGGTATTCTCTCTTTCCATTACTTTTTAAAAAGAGCTGCAAGCTAGATTCTAATTTCTTTAAAACTTAGCAAGTGTTAGATAATCCAGTCATAACACGCTTATGAGCATTTTGTTAAAATTAAGCTGAAAATAAGCCAAAAGCTCAACCAGATAACTTATTTAATGTGACACTATAATAATGGCTCTGTGAGAAAGAGAAATTCTACACTATAGTACCAGGTAACTATCTTAAAATAAATTATGGTGAACATAGCCAATTAGTTCATGATAGAAAGAACATAACCATAGTCCAATGTAAATTTAAAAGCACCTAGGTGTTCTAATTGAATAAATTGTGTATGCGAAAGTGAAGTTTTAAGATATATAATTATAATTTACAATGTTCTTGAAAAGTATGTGTCTTCAACTTGTTCTAAATTTTGACATTTTGAACCCCAAATTATAGTGTTTTAAATAATTAAATGCTAGCATAATTTTGCCAATGCTAAAGCTCCTAGAAATGATCCTTAGTTTTTATAAAGTGATGTGGTAAGTCTCTGGTATTGTTGAAGAATTACTGACTGGTATCTAAGTCACCTAATAATATGCAAACTTCATCTTAACTTTAAACATAAATAAACATTTCAAAAAGTACGGATTAACATTTAAGTTATAAAAAAGTTATTATGGATTGTGTGCTCTTAATTATTTTAGTTTAAATATAAGCTACGGATGAATTTCTTTTATCCTCACTTTATAAATTAAGAATCTGGGAAAACAACAGGTTGTGTTACTTACCTGAGTTCACACTGCCAGTAACTATTGCAGCAGGATTGAAAACAAAATACTCCAACTCCAGAATCTACACTCTAAGTCCATGCCTACACGGCCATCTTGTTTTATTTGCACTGTCTTCTTGTTCTCTGCTAGATATTCTCATTTTGTTCTACTCCTCCTCACGTAGGAACTAAAAAAATGTACTGATTTTAGAATTATTGAATGAGATGAAATATATTTTAACTTATTCACCTATTGTTTTGTTCATCTATTATTTAATCAAAATGTTTTGAGTGGCTTTCAAGCATTATAACAAGATATGAGAACACTCAGTATAAAGACAAAGTCACTGTCCTCAAGTATTTTGAAGTCCATGAGAAGTTCCCAGATATTAACATACATTATGCATGATTTAAAGATGATTAAGAAGATAGTTAAATGTGCAGATAACAAAGTATTGCTATTTAGAACATTGGTACACAGTATAACGAATATAAATTTTACTCTACTATGATTGGAGAAGTGATAAGAAATATGTGTTATTGTTATTTCTCCATTTTCATGTGCGGAACATTTCAATATATTGTGGTCCTTGGACAAGCAACATCAGTATCACTTGGGAGTTTGTTCGAAATTCACAAGTGACCCACATCCCAGATCTCCTGAATCAAAATATACATTTTACCAAGACCCAGAGTAATTTGCATGCACACTGAAGCATGAGAAGCAAATGCCATAAAGTCACCTACCCTGAATACTTATGTTTTCATAGCCCCCACTTGCATACATTCCTCATTAGAGCTGCCTGCCACTAATATCTCTTTGGGAACTCACAGTGAGTATAGTTCATGGGTCTCACTCATACTGAGGGAAGAGCTGATATTGCTTGAGTGCAAACTATTAGAGTTGGGATGATTTTGGCCAAGCATTTGGTCTGTTCATATGTGGCTTTAATTATTAGAATTTTTTATTATGCAAGATAATTTTTTTTAAATGTTGTTGTGTGGGAGAGATATCTACTTCTAAATGGGAAGTCATTTGGATTGCTTAGAATACCAACAGAAGAAAACATTAACTACAATGTTCAGAAACTTATACTCAACAATAAGTTAGTATAGGGATGATAGATACACAATTAATATGCAGACTCCAGCACCCCAGGAAATTCACCCCTCATCCCAAAATAATATGAAATGATTAAATAGGTGTGAAATCATGCAATGAGCCATTTTAATTAATAGATCTGATCATTACAGATTGTAGGTTGCTGTGTGATGAAAGATACTTAGATTGAGGGAATTTTAATGATGGTAGTACTTAGATTACACTTGGACCAACTAGTTACAAACAACCATGGTATTTGTTTGACCGATCTAATGAAGTTTCCTAAATTTGCCTGGCCTTTGCCATTCCTGATTGCTTTTAAATGTTTAACCTAGGATAAATATTTAAAAAGTACAAAGTCAAACCTATCCAGGATACTTATTGGAATACAAAATTCCAGAAATATGGACAAACTAAAAGTCAATTCTGTGACTCCTAATCCCCAGATAACCTTCCACTACTTCTCAGGCATTCATAGGAGACATTCTTCTCTAACTATACAAAATTTTCAAGGAAATACTGCATATTTATGATAGTTAAAAAGTCACAGGCTAAGAGAAAAGGAATGAAGCAGGGCCATGGAACTGGGATCAGTTAAGAATATTCATGTTCTTCAGAGCAGACCCTGGCACAAAGTAAAGTGAACAAGAAAGCATCTTTCTATGTGAAATTTGAGTCCAAAACAATTAAATCAACCTTCATTGCCCCACTAAAATGAATCTCAAATTATCTCTGCTAAAGCCTTAACAACTTAAAATTTGAATATGTAAAAATATATATTTACTTAGCATGTGTCATATCTTGGAGAATGTTTCATTATTAAATTTATTAAGGTGTCATGGGTTAGTAAAATTATATAGGTTTCAAATGTACATTTCTATGACACACAATCTGTATATTGCATAAATTATTAATTGGTAGAAGTAAATTATTAGTTTGTTCTATTAGTAATTTAGCTCAACTTTGGAAATTGCCCATAATTAGAAAGTCAAAGGTTTTTTTGTCAGACACAGCTGGAAGTTAATTCCTTATCCTATCATTTTCAGGGTGTGAGATTTTATTAATTTATTTGAGTTTCCTAATCTATAATCTGAGTATAATATCTACTTTGTAGATCAGGTATTCAAAATATAAACCAATTCAAATGAGTTAAGAGGGCAAAAACAGACCATGTGTGCAATGTATTTTCTAGTTGTTATTTCTCATCTGCTAACAAAATCATTTCTTTTCTCCTTGCCATATGAATTTCCTCACCAATTATAACTAATTCCACCACTTGCTTTTCCTGCTCTACTTTGGTGTCAATGTCTTGTGCCCTTACTCCCTGCCTTTGTTCCTTCCAAAATAGCAACTGTTTTTTATCCCATAAGTGGCCACTCACCCTTGGGCCAAGGAAATAATGCTCACTCGAACAACACTAAGTCTGAGTAGCACTTTCAAAGAATCCAAGGCACAGCTATCTGTCTGCCACTGAGAAAGTGGATTACTGCAAGAATTCTTACTACTTTAAGAGTCGTGTCAGAAAGTTATTCACTTAACGTCAACAGCAACAAGTCATGCAGAGAGCACTTGGAAAACCAATTACATCATCCTTAAATACAACTTTTTTAAATGAAATGTACAATTGATACAGACCTCACAGATTATAGAGTTTGATATATAAATGATAATTTGAAAATATATTCTTTGTCCCAAATGCTTTCATATTCATTAGTACCATGATCTTTATTGTGGTAATTTCTTTTTTAAAAAGCACTTTTTATGTTTTATGTCATGGATAAAATACAGCAATAATGAGAATTTTTAGTTTAGCTCTAAAATTTAAGTTTTGCATACTCATTAATACATAAATATATCCATATGTGTACACACACATACAGATATACATATATACAGATATATACATTATATACAAAACAAAAGTGCATTCATATATTACTTGTCTGATTGAATAATATTTTATAAAATTATAAAATAAAAAATAGAATAAAATTATCTTCACAATAATAGGAGCTCAACTTCTTTTCCATTGCCCAGTGTGAATAAGGTCCTCTAATTTTCAGAATTGGCTCAGAATGATTCTGTGAGTTTGTCAGAGTTATTGCAGAGAATAATTTTAGTTGTGTTAATTACTGAAGTGTATAAAGTATATAAAGCACATGGTCAATCCTTTGACACTTCCTTTAATGAGAGAAATACTATTGATGACAGGTTTAATGTAGTTATTTTGCTTATCTCTCTAGAAAGAGCTATTTACAGTCACATTCTCTATTAAAGTCACCAATACCAGGCATATTATTGCATATATGTGTGATAATTTGACTTATTTACTATTAAAATGTTATGTATTTTTACTAGTGAATACTAAATTTTAAAAAATTACTAGTAAATTAAACTCTTTACTATTTTTTAAAAATAGCAAACTTTTAAATTTACTTTGCTGCCTGAAATTTCAACAAATATCAATTAATTTGTGCAAACACATAAATATGTGTCAAAAATGTAATATTTATAGGGAAGCTACTTAATGAATATTAACTGACTACCAAATGCACACTGGAGTAAGAACATACAAATATCTGTGAGAGAAGTTGATTAGTGAGAAGTTCCACAAATCCTTATGTTTCAAATATGTTCATCATATAGAGGTTGCAGGGTATATTTTGATAGAAATGACTTGAGTAAAGTGTTTTGGAAAATATTTATGATCTGCGATCAGTTGATTCAGGTAAGATATTGGTAGATAAAGATGCAAGTAGAGATTCCATTTTAGCAGATAAAATAATGCCTAGACAATGGTATGATGTTGGTCAATTTGTGCTTGTAATCTCACAATCTAACATTCTGTTAACCTCTGTACTCTAAGCTTCCTATCAATGTAAAAATCACAGAGCAAAAAAGAATGATTAGATAACAGGGAGAACCAATAAATGACAATAACTTTATGGCTTGCTTAGGAATTCTAGCATAATGGATAAAACAGAGAATCCCAAATCAAGTAGAATTAACATTATCTATGGATGGTTACTAATATTAGTCCTGTAGTGTTCAGCAACAAAGAAAGAGAGATACCTGGACTTGTGCCTTCCACTTAATCTGTCTTTCCAATGGCCTCCTATTTCAGAATCATATGTCCTTTATTTATATTTTAAAATTGTAAGTAGAGAAATCAGACATACAAGCCATCTCTCAAATTTTGTATATAGCATTACAGAGAAGTTTAGACAACTATACAGAGAAATCACACACTCTGGGCTGAGGACAAGATCAAATGAAATGCTACGGTGACCTTGCCCATAAGAGTCTTGTCAGGAAGGGAGGGCCCTGCCTGTCTGAGTGTGTGCAAGTATTTTTGTACATGGCTTTAGGGAAAGGTGTGTGCACAGGTGAACACCTTATCTCCCTTCTTCTAAGAAGAAGGGAGATAAGGAAAGAATTATGGAATTATGCTTCAGTGACTTGGGTCAAAAAAGCTTGAACATAGATATATCTTCTTCACTTGAATATTTGGTCTGAAAGCAGCAAAAAAATAAAAAATCATTCAGAAGTTACTAATGAAACTAAAATAGCATTAGTTAAAGCAGTATTGAAAAAACTCAGTATGGAAGCAGAGGGTAATTTAGAATATTATGATTTCATAGATTTCATATCACATAGGTCACCTGATGTTTATATGAATTTTATCTGTTTCTACTGCAATTATAGTTAAATTATGATGTGCTGTCTTTGGGTACTAAAACCAAGAGTTAACATTCTATGGATTAATTACAGGACAGGAATAATTTTAAGATTTTGTTTATACCAAACAAGATAACCTTTTACCACAATTCTATAAAAAAAACAAACTCACTAAAGGGTTCAAGTGGCAATAAGAAATTCATATCTAGCTTAAAGTTGAACAGCTAGATAGTGGCAGGAGTGTTTTGGATTGAAGTGGTGTGATTTGGCTTTCCAGCCCTTAATTACCATGCTTTACTATAATGGCTAGAGTGGGTTCTGTTCCCTCACTAGCTCTGCTGCTGATAAAATATTGTATTTACATATTTTGTCATAGATTTTCTAAGTGATCAGAGGTATTATGGAAGACACAAAAATTACGATATAAAATTTATCTTAAATTGTTACACAACACACACATACACATACCATTTTAAACAAGACATAATTCAATTAATGTAAAATTTATCCTTTTAACCATTTTAAAGTTATACAATTAGGTAGTTTTTAGTACATCCACAATGTTTGCAAGTATCACCACTATCTACCTCTAGAACATTTTATCACCCTAAAAGGAAACTTCATACCCATAAAAAAGTAGCTCCCTCTTCCTCCTTCCCTCCATCCCTAACAACTGCTAATCTGCTCTCTACCTCTATGTATTTGCTATTCTTGATAGTTTGCATAAACCGAATCACATCGTAAGTGATCTTTTGTCTCCCTCCTTTCACTTAGCCTAATGTTTTCAAGGTTCATACACATTTTAACATGTATCAATACTTTATTCCTTCTCATCCCTGGTTAATGTTCCATCCTATGGATGTACCACTTTGGTCTGTCAGTTTATCATTTGACATATCATAGACATTGGGTTGTTTTCCTTCTGGCTGTTATAAACAGTGCTGCTATAAATATTTGTGTTCAAAGATTTATTTGAACAAAAGTTTTTAATTATTCGGGGTATATTTAATTATTTTAGAGTTTTAGCTTTTATATTTAGGTCTTTGATCTATTATGAAATATTTTTTAAATCTTTTGTATAAGGTAGAGAAGTCCAACTTCTTTCTTTCAAATGTGGATATTCAGTTGTGCCAGCCACACTTGTTGAAGAGATTATTCTTTCCCTATTGAATGGTCTTGGGATACTATTTATTTATTTGTTTGTTTGTTTGCTTATTTTCTCCTGAAATTTCCTCCTCCTTTCCTCTGGTCACAGTCAGACTGTTCTCAATTTCAATGTCTTTAGTTATACTTTGCTTGTTTGTTTGTTTTATTGATTAGGTTCCTGTTAAAGGTGAGATCATATGGTATTTGTCTTTCACCACCTGGCTTATTTCACTTAGCAAAATGCTTTCCAGTTGCATCCATGCTGTTGCAAAGGGTAGGAGCTCCTCCTTTCTTTCTGCTGCATAGAATTCCATTGTGTAAATGTACCATAGTTTTTTTTTATCCATCCATTTAGTGATGGGCACTTAGGATTCTTCCAACACTTGGCTATTGTAAATTGTGCTGCTATAAACATTGGGGTGCATAGGTTCTTTTGGATTGGTGTCTCAGGGTTCTTAGGGTATAATCCCAGCAATAGAATTGCTGGGTCAAAAGGCAATTCCATTTTTAGTTTTCTGAGGAAATTCCATACTGTTTCCCATAGTGGTTGTACGAGTCTGCAATCTCACCAACAGTGCACTAGGGTTCCCTTTTCTCCACAGCCTCTCCAACACTTGCTGTTTGTTGCTTTGTTTATGATGGCCATTCTGGCTGGTGTGAAGTGGTATCTCATTGTGGTTTTAATTTGCATCTCTCTGATAGCTAGCAATACTGAGCATCTTTTCATGTGTCACTGGATCCTCTGTATGTCCTCCTTGGAGAAGTGTCTGTTAAATTCCTTTGTCCATTTTTTAATTGGGTTGCTTGACTTCTTTTTTTTTTAAGATTTTATTTATTTGTTTTTTAGAGAGGGAAGGGAAGGAGAAAGAAAGAGAGAAACTTCAATGTGTGGTTGCTGGGGGGCATGGCCTGCAACCCAGGCATGTACCCTGGCTGGGAATCAAACCTGTGACGCTTTGGTTCGCAGCCCACGCTCAATCCACTGAGCTATGCCAGCCAGGGCTGGGTTGCTTGACTTCTTAGAGTGGAGTCGTGTGAGCTCTTTATTTATTTTGGAGATTAAACCCTTGTATGGGGTATCATTGGCAAATATGTTTTCCCATATGGTTGGTTCTCTTTTTATTTTAATACTGTTTTCTTTAGCCATGCAGAAGCTTTTTATTTTGATGAGATCCCATTTGTTTATTCTTTCATTTATGTCCCTTGCTCTAGGGGATATATCAGTGAAAATGTTGCTGCATGAAATATCTGAGATTTTCTTGCCTATGTTCTCCTCTAGGACATTAATGGTGTCATGGCTTATATTCAAATGTTTTATCCACTTTGAATTTATTTTTGTGTATTGTGTAAGTTGATGCTCAAGTTTCATTTTTTTTTTTGTATGTAGTTGTCTAGATCTCCCAACACCATTTGTTGAAGAGGGTACTCCATTTTATGTTGCTGCCCCCTTTGTTGAATATTAATTGACTGTAGAGACTTGGGTTTATTTCTGTGTTCTCTGTTCTGTTCCATCAGTCTATGTGCCCATTTTTATGCCACTACCAAGCTGTTTTGATTACCGTGGCCTTGTAATACAGTTTGGTATCAGGTATTGTGATCCTTCCTACTTTGCTCTTCTTTCTCAAAATTGCAGCATATATTTGGGGTTGTTTATGGTTCCATATAAATTTTCGAAGTGTTTGTTTTATGTCTGTGAAATATGCCATTGGTACTTTAATAGGTATTGCATTGAATCTGTACATTGTTTTGGGTAGTATGCATATTTTGATGATGTTAATTCTTCTGATCTATGAACACAGTATATGTTTCATTTTTTTTGTATCTTCTTTGATTTCTTTTTTCAGTGTTGTGTTGTTTTCTGAGTACAAGTCTTTTAGCTCCTGGGTTAGGTTTATCCTAGGTATTTTACTTTTCTTGTTGCTATATCAAATGGGATATTTTTCTTGATTTCTGCTTCTGCTGTTTCATTGTTGTTATACAAAAATGTCTTTGATTTCTGGATATTGACTTTGTATACTACTGTTTTGCCAAATTCATTTATTAGGTAGAGCAGTTTTTTGGTGGAGTCTATAGGATTTTCTATGTACACTATTATGTAATCTGTAAACAATGACAGTTTTGTTTTCTCCTTTCTGATTTGGATGCCTTTTATTTCCTCTTCTTTTCTGATCACTGTTTAATAACATGCTATTCAATCTCCACAATTTTGAGTGTTTTGGTTTTTTTCCCTTGGGTTGGTTTCTAGTTTCAGTCCTTTGGGGCTGGAGAAAATGCTTGCTATGATTTCCATTTTCTTGAATTTGTTGAGGCTTGTTTTGTATCCTAGCCTGTGGTCTATCTTTGAAAATATTCCATGTGCAATTGAAAAGAATTTGCATTTAATTTTTTGGGATGAAGGGCTCTCTCTATATATATCAGTTAAGTCCATTTGATCTAGGGCATTGTTCAATGCCACAATATCTTTGTTGAATTTTGTTTGGAAGATCTTGTCCATTTTTGATAATGGGGTGTTCAAATGCCCCACTCTAATTGTGTTGCTGTCAATATCCTTCTTTAAGTCCTCTAAGATTGTCTTTATGTATTTGGGTGCTTCTCTGTTGGGTGCATATATATTTACAATGTTTATGACTTCTTCGTGGATTCTTCCCTTGATTATTATGAAGTGACCTTCTGGGTCTCTCTTTATGGCCCTATTTTGCCTGATATGAGTATTGCTACCCCAGTTTTTTTTTTTTCTTGTCCATTTGCTTGGAAAATTTGTTTCCATCCCTTCACTTTCAGCCTGTGTAGGTCTTTTGTCCTGAGATGGGTCTCTTGTAGGCAGCATATGTTTAGGTCATAGTTTCTTATCCATTCAGCTATTCTGTGTCCTTTGATTGGGACATTTAATCCATTTACATCTAAGGTTATTATTGATAGGTACTTATTCATTGACATTTTCATACCTGTGTTCCTCTCTCTCTTTTTTCCTTCCTTTTCTTAAAGTAATCCCTTTAGCATCTCTTGCAGAGATGGTTTGGAGGTGTATTTCTTTAGACTTCTTTTGTCTGGGAAGCTCTTTATTTGGCCTTCTATCTTGACTGAGAGCCTTTCTGAGTAAAGTGGCCTTGGTTGCAGGCCTCTGGTTCTCATTATTTGGAATATTTCTTGTCATTCTCTTCTGGCTTGGAACATTTCCATTGAGAAGTCAGCTGCTAACTTATTGGGGCCCCCTTGTATGTTACTTCCTGTTTCTCCCTTGCTGCCTTTAAGATTCTCTCTTGGTCTTGGAACTTTGCCATTTTAATTATGATATGTCTTGAAGTGGGCCTCTTTGGGTTTCTCTTGATTGGGACTCTGTGTTTCCTGGATTCATTCGACTTTTTCTTTCATCAAATTAGGGAAGTTATCCATCATTACTTTTTTAAACAGGTTTTCTATCCCTTGCTTTTCTTCTTCTCCTTCTGGTATCCTTATTATGTGGATATTATTACATCTCATATTGTCCTGCATTTCTCTTACTCCCTCTTCGTTCTTTGTAAGCCCCTTTTCCTTTTCTTTCTCTCTCTGGGTGTTTTTTCTACTTTGTCCTCCAGCTCACTGATCCGATCTTCTACTTCATCAATTCTGCATTTTGTTCCTTCTACTGTGTTCTTCAGTGCAGAAATTGTATTCCTCATCTCCTCCTAGCCCTTGTTGATCATTTCTATTTCCTTTTTCATGTTGATATAGTTTGTGGTGAGTTCATTGTAGCTTCCCTGTAGTTTCTGGTAATTCACTGTGAACTCACTGAGTTTCCTGATAACTGTTATTTTGAACTCAGTGTCTCATAGTTGAGTTGCCTCCATTTCATTTAGCATTCTTTCTGAGGCTTCCTCCTTTCCTTTAATTTGGGGACTTTTTTTTTTTTTTGTCTTTCTGTTGTTTGTGAGACTCTACTTGTTAGCCTCAGCATTTTAAATTGATCTGCTCTGACTCCCTGGGTTTATGGTGTGTACTCCTGTAGTAGAATACCTCTGAGATTCAGTGGTGCAGTGTCCTTGATCTCCCAAACTCACTGGTCTTGGGCTGTCGTTTAAGTTGGCTCTGTGTTTGTCTTTGGGCTTTGATTATTGTTGGGTCTTTCTTTGGTGGGTTCTTCCCGCCAGCTGGTTAACTGAGTGTCACTCTGTCCTCCACTTCTTGTATTTTGTTGTGCTGCTATGGGCAGGTTGTGTTGAAGCTGGTTCTTCTGTGTGTACAAGGTTTTGAGGATTCTCTCTTGCTCTTGTTCAGTTGTTTGTTCTGGGTAATTTCTCCACTATTTAGTTGTATTTCCAGATAGGTCCTAGATTGAGGTTAGTGTGGCTTCCACTCCCTCCTTCACCTTCTTTTGTTGTTATCTGCTGGTGGTTCCTTTGTTGTTGGGTTTCCTCTTCCAGTGGTTATCCTGGTGTTCACAGCTTCCACCATCTGTTTTTCAATGTCTGCTACAATTTTTGGTCTTCTATTTTCATATATGATGGAGTACTGTTGGCTGTTTACTCTGGTCCTCTGTAGATCAGCTGGGTTTTTCTACCATGTGTAGGGGGATGTGGAATCCACTCCCTCCTACCTCACCACCATCTTCCCTCTCATGATGCTATTTAAAATCAATTAGTTATCAATGCATGAGTTTATTTCTGGCTTTTCAGTTGTATTTCTTTGGTTTACATCTCTATTCTTATGCAGTACTGAACTATTTTGACTCCTATAAACTTGTAGTAATTTTTGAAGTCAAGAACAATGAGTCCTTCAATTTTGTTTGTTGTTCAAGTTTGTTTTAGTTTTACAGGGTTCCTTGCACTTTTATATGAATTTTAGGATCACCTTTTCTATCTCTTCAGAGAGGACTTCAGTGAATCTATAAGTACCTTGGGAGGACTGCCATATTAACAGTATTATTTTCCCATTTATGAACCAGAATCTCTTTCAATTTATGTAGATACTCTAATTTCTTTCAACAATGTTTTGTAGTTTTGGATATACATTTCCTAAACTTTTTAGTTTAAATTTATTCCTAATTATTTCAATGTTATTATAAGTGATATTGCTTTTAAATTTCTTTTTTAGATTTTTTATTGCTAATATATAAAATACAGCTGATTTTGCATATGGATCTGATATACTGTAACATTGGAGTATTCATTTAATAGTATAGTTGAATATGTGTTTGTGTGTGTTCTGCAAATTGAGATAGTTTTACCTCTTCTTTTATAATATTAATATATTTTAATTCCTTTTTATTGTCTCATTGTTCTGGCTAGAACAGTTATTATTGGAGTGGCAAAAGCAGGCATCCTTATCTTGTTCCTCATTTTGAGGGGAGGCCTTCCGTTTTTTACCATTAAGTATGTTATTATCTGTAGGTATTTTCATAAAATCCTTTTTCATGTTACAAACTTACTTTCAATCCCTCTCTTAAATGATATTTCTGTCATCAAGATGTGCTAAATTTTGTCAGTTACTTTTTGTGCATCCACTTAAATGATCATTTGTTTTTGTTTTATTAATGTGGAATATTACATTCACTGACTTGCATGTTCAAGGTCTATATCCATACCTGTCCTCTCAAGGACCAGGAACTTGCACCAAGAGAGTGAGCTGCCATCTTCAAGGCCTCTGCCAAGCTTGAGAATGGGAAGTGATAACAAGGTGAACTAAAGCACTGTACAATTCTTATATCAAAATTTTGTAGTTATTTTCTTCATTTAGTACTCTTTTCATTATTATAAGCTTTTTTTTTTTGTTACAACAGATTCCATAGTTCAGAAACTTTGATTATGGCAGTTTGTGGCAACTTACATGTTAATTGTATAGAAAATTATACTACAGAGTTCCTTATTCTTTTATTTTGCTGATATCTCTCAAATATCAATACACATTATTGATTATAATCACTATAACATGGTCTTTAAAACTATGCATTCTATAAGTGGGGCTGTGATTTGGGGGAAATAACACTGGTGAGTATATAAAGCAAATATCCTATATTGTAAATGTGTGCTATTCTTTTTACTATTACTGGTTTTCTATTCTAATTATTTAATATTATCTAATTGTTTATGTGCCTAAAAAGTAATCCAGAAAATCTATAAATCTTTATAAATAGATCTAGAGCACACAGATTAATATAACAAAATAGGAATGTGTGTAATTAAGCTCAATTCATTCAAGATAGTGGTAAGTATTTACTGATAATCTGGAATAATGTAGTTTCCCAATTATACTCAGACTCTTCATGAAGTAAAATACTTAAAAGAAAAAAAGAAGACTTTTTGAGTTATTTTAAGCTAAAAATCCTCATTAAAACCTCAATTTTGGAAGGCACAAGTGTCAATCACACCGTAAGTAATATTGTAGCTACCTTTAAGTTATATGTTGATGCAGATAATCCTTTTAATAATTTTTATATTATTTATCAAATTAGGCAAAGTCCATTCTCTCAAAGAGTGCAGGTTTAAATAAGTCATAGGTACTTATAAAACAGATAGCAATATTTCCTAATGCATAAGTAAGTGTCTTCAACTTTGCACTTGTTAGCCACAGTGGGAATCTGGAATGATCACACTAGCACAGCATGTCCTTTGGGTTTATCTAGAACTAATTACACAAGTGACCTTCTAGATCACAAAGTCAAATGTCACATTAACACTGGTATTTCC